>CAUYON010162084.1:0-14588 GCA_963573935.1 Arctocebus calabarensis | reverse complement strand
TATCCTTCATGGCATTTCCTTGATCACTATATAAAGACATTAATACTCTACCTTTAATAAGTTTCGCCAGTACCCTGCTAAGATGCACCATAGGTGTGTTCCCACTAATTGCCCTCCCTCTACCCATCCTCCCCCCACCCTCCCCTCCCTTTCCCCTTTCCCTGTATTCCTGTGCTATAATTGGGTTTTAGCCTTCATATGAAAGCTATAAATTAGATTCATATTAGGGCTGAGTACATTGGATACTTTTTCTTCCATCTCTTTCTTTTTTTTGAGACAGTGTCTCACTCTGTCACCCTGGGGCTGAGTGACATGGCATCATAGCTCACAACAACCTCAAACTCCTGGGCTCAAGTGATCTTGCTTCAGCCCCCCAAGTAGCTGTGACTGTCAGCACCCACCACAAAGCCTAGCTAATTTTTCCATTTTTAGTAGAAATGGCATCTTGCTCTTGCTCAGACTGGTCTTGAGCTCAAACAATCTACCTGCCTCAGCATCCCAGAGAGCTAGGATTACAGGTGTGAGCTACTGTGCTTGACCAAAATTATATATACATTTTAAAATAACACAATTAGGGAAATGTCTTTGATGCTATTAAAGAATTACTATTTTTTTAGTGTGATAATGGAATTGAAATTATTTATTTAAAGTTATTTATCTTTCAGAGAAAGATAGTAATATTTTACAGATGAAATGATAAAATTCTTGAATTTGCATCAAATAATCCAGGGAGTTGAGTAAAGTGGATAAGAGGCCGTGAATTCCTAATTGTTGAAAGGGAAAATGGGGTACATGATTTGACATTTTTTATCCTAAAAATATTTTAAAAGTAACAATTAAGGGCAGTGCCTGTGGCTCAGTGAGCAGGGTGCCGGCCCCATATATGGAGGGTGGCGGGTTCAAACCCAGCCCCGGCCAAACTGCAACAAAAAAATAGCCGGGTGTTGTGGGGGGTGCCTGTAGTCCCTACTCGGGAGGCTGAGGCAACAGAATCACCTAAGCTAAAGAGCTGGAGGTTACTGTGAGCTGGTGATGCCACGGCACTCTACCAAAGGCGAAAAAGTGAGACTTTGTCTCTAAAAAAACAAGAAACAATTAAGATAAAGTGATGGTATGTGAGGGCTCTTCATAGAACACCCAACCTGTGTAGTATTAGTTATAATTATTAGAAAACTTAAGGGTTGGATTAGATGGCCTTCAAGTACTTTTCAAAGCTTAACATCTAAATTTCTATGACTTGATTATCTTTTTTATTTTATTTATTTATTTTTTTTAACACCGACTCTCGCTTTGTTGTACCCATAGAGTGCTGTTGCATCATAGCTCACAGCAACCTCAAACTCTTGGGCTCCAGTGATCTTCTGGCCTCAGCCTCCCAAGTAGCTGGGCCTACAGGCACCTGCCACAATGCCCAGGCAGTTTTTGCTCAGGATGCTCTCGAACTTGTGAGCTCAAGCAATCCACTGGCCTTGGTCTCTTAGAATACTAGGATTACAGGCATGCGCCACCCTGCCTGGACCTTCAATTATCTTTAAAGGTCACTGTTATCTCTAAAATTCTTTAGTTTTTTCCCAAGGATCTGACTCCATTTTCCTCTCCAACTGGTTAACAAAGGCCTACAAAAACACTTGTAGTAGAACAGCCACTACTTTAAAAAAAGCACAAGAACTTGGACTAACTCCCAGTTTAGTGGTTAGAGGTATCAGTTGCAACACCCACTTCAATTCTGGAGTTTGGATGTTATACTGCTTAATTAGGTTTAACAGCCAGTACTGATTAAACACATGGAAAAATTTGCTATACCTAAGGAAGATAACTCTTTTCCCACAGATAGTAAAGTTTGGGAACTATAAAGTTTGTGGTCCAGAAATTCCTGGAGGTATCCTTTAAGGGAGTGCTTGAGGTCAAAAGTGTTTTCACAATAATACTAAAATGAAGGCTGGGCATAGTGGCTCTCAACTATAATCCTAGCACTTTGAGAGACTCAGGTGTGAGGATCCCTTGAGCCAGGAGTTCAAAACAGTCTGAGCAACACAGGGAAACCTCATCTTTATATAAGTAAATAAATAAAATGATATTTGCCCTTCTTACTCTCATTATCTCATAAGCATAGAATTTTCTAGAGGATATATGCTATGCTATAATGCACCAGATTAAATACAAAAGCAGAAATGAGAATCCAGACTTTTTTTTTTTTTTTTGAGACAGAGCCTCAAGCTGTCACCCTGGATAGAGTGCCGTAGCATCACAGCTCACAGCAACCTCCAATTCCTGGGCTCAAGCGAGTCTCTTGCCTCCGTCTCCCAAGTAGCTGGGACTACAGGCACCTGCCACAACGCCTGGCCATTTTTTGGTTGCAGCCGTCATTGTTGTTTGGCGGGCCTGGGCTGGATTCGAACCCACCAGCTCAGGAGTACGTGGCTGGTGCCTTAGCCCGTTGAGCTACAGGCGCCAAGGCAAGAATCCAGATGTTTTTTATGAAGCCAGGTATCAAAGAGATTTACAAAAATATACAACAAAGCCTTTGTCCCCATTAAATGTTTTCTTGATGGTTTTTTTTTTAGCTTTTTATTTATTTATTTTTGGAGACAGGATCTCATTAGGTTGCCCAGACTAGACTGCAGTGGTATCACCATAGCTCACTACAACCTCAAACTCCTGGGCTTCAGGGGCATGACACAATGCCTAGCTATTTTTTCTATTTTTTATAGAGATGGGGGTCTCGCCCGTGTTTGGGCTTGTCTCAAACTCCTGACCTCAAGCAATCCCCCTCAGATGCTTGTCTGGACTTGTCTCAAACTCCAGATCTCAAGCATGCATCAGCCTCCCAGAGTGCTACAGGCATGAACCACCACACCCGGTTTGTTTTCTTGTCTTAAAAACTAATTACTACTAATGTACACATACAATTTAATTTAAAAAAAAAAACAACTAGTTACTTTCCATGAAAATGTTATTAATGTTAATATGTAATAGGCTTATTATTTTTAATAAATTATGTTTCTCAGTTTTAAATAACATAGTATGTTTATTTTAAATATTAATCTATAAATATTTTTAAGTTCTCAGGCTTAATTTTTAATACAGTAAATACTGTATTAGTATAGCTATGACCCACAGACTAAAACAGAATTCCGATTATGTCTGTCACTGTATCACCTCACATTATCATTATATTTTATATTGTGTAGCTTCAATTCTTTCATTCTCACCAAGAAGGACACTGATCTAAAACTAGTTGGTTTGGTAAACCTAAAATTTTGGTGGGGGTAAGAAGTGGGGAGGTGGTCCTGGTTTAAGAGAGAATAGAGGATTACTGCTCAGAACCCTAAGGAGGACATAAAGAACTTTAATCATATGTATTCTACAAGATCAGGAAGAACAGTTCCCTCTAGAGGGAACTTAGTTGGCACTAAGTCTAAGTACCTAAGTTCTTTCTTTTGTGATCTTTTCTCCTTTTCATTAAAACTTGCCAAAAACTCAAAGTCCTCAATCCACGAGAAGACTCTGATAAAACAATCCTTCTCATCTGGATAGGACATCAGGACATAGAGTTGTTCCTTTTCTTGCTTAGTAGACTCTCCATCAGGAATCTCTATGTTCTGACCCTTGCCCAGTTCTTCTAACAAAAACTTAAAGTTTAACCCAGTTCAATAAACTGAGTGAACTCTTTTTTTTGGCGGGGCTGGGTTTGAACCCGCCACCTCTGGCATATGGGGCCGGCACCCTACTCCTTTCAGCCACAGGCACCGCCCAACTGGGTGAACTCTTATAGGAATGACTCTGGAAGGCCTTAGATGGGAGAGGAAGAAAAAAATACACCCCTAACTATTGCTGCTGCTAGCTATGAATACATCTGTACATTTAGAGGTTTACATAGCACATCAGGGAGACCATAGAGGGAAGAGGAAAAAAAGACTGCTGCCCAGCTGATACATACATACACTATGTACATGCTAACAACTATATCTGGCTGTACCAACCTCATTAACCTCAGAACAGCAATAGACTCTTCTGTATCATATCTTCTAATTTTTTTGTACTCCAAGGCATTTTAACTGGATTTTACCTGTATAAAAATATTGTAAGGCTGGACATGGAAGCTTACACCTGTAATCCTAACCTTTGAGGAGGCCAAGGTGAGAGTATCACATAAGGCTATTGGACTCCAGACTGGGTGACAGAATGACAGCCTGAATCAAAAAGGAAAAAAAATTTCTGTCACAGAAATTTGAAATTTGCTCACCTTCCTAAGGCTTTAATTCTATAAATTGATTAACAAAAAACTGGACTACTCCAGTTTGCAAAAAATAAAGGAACTCCGGAAACTAGTGATTTGGATTTTCTATATCTTTTTTTTTTTGAGACAAAGTCTGACTATGTCACCCTTGGTAGAGTGCCGGTAGAGAGCTCACACCAACCTCAAACTCTTGGGCTTAAGCAATTCTCTTGCCTCAGCCTCCCAAGTAGCTAGGACTACAGGCGCCAGCCACAAAATCTGGCTATTTTTTTGTTGCAGTTGTAGTTGGTTAGCAGGTTCAGGCTGGGTTCAAACTTGCCAGCCTCAGTGTATGTGGCTGGCGCCCTACCCACAGAGCTAAGGGTATTGCCGATTTTCTGTATCTTGATAAACTTTTCTAATTTGAAAATAAAGTTCTTTTTTTTAGACAGATTCTCACTCCAATGCTGCCCAGGCTAGAGTTCAATGGCATCAGCCTAGCTCACAGCAACCTCAACCTCAAAGTCCTGGGTTCAAGTGATCCTCTTGACTCAGCCTCCCACCTCCTGAGTAGCCAGGAATACAGACACATGCCACAACACCCAGCTAATTTTTCTATTTTTAGTAGAGACGAGGTCTCACTCTGGCACAGGCTGGTCTTGAACTCCTGAGTTCAAGCAATCCTTCTGCCTTAGCCTCCCAGAGTAATAGGATTACAGGTGTAAGCTACCAAGTCCAGCTGAAAATAAAATTCTTTTTCTTTTTTCCTTTTTTTTTTTTTAAGAGACAATGTCTCACTTTATCACCCATGGTAGAGTGGTATGACATCATAGCTCACAGCAACCTTCAGCTCTTGGGCTTAGGCGATTCTCTTGCCTCAGACTCCCGAGTAGCTGGGACCACAGGCACCCACAAAAACCCCGGCTATTTTTTGTTGCAGTTTTTGGCTGGGGCCAGGTTCGAACCCACCACCCTTAGTATATGGGGTTGATGTCCTACTCACTGAGCCACAGGTGCCACCCCAATAAAATTCTTTTTTAAAAAGTTCTATTTCTAGGCTCAGAACCTGTGGCTCAACAGGCTAAGGCACCTGAGCTGGTGGGTTCGAATCTAGCCCAGGCCCGCCAAACAACAATGATGGCTTCAACCACAAAATTGCCAGGCGTTGTGGCGGGCGCCTGTAGTCCCAGCTACTTGGGAGGTGGAGGCAAGAGACTTGTTTGACCCCAGGAATTGGAGGTTGCTATGAGCTGTGATGCCATAGCACTCTATCCAGGTGACAGCTTGAGGCTCTGTCTCCAAAAAAAAAAAAAAAGTTCTATTTCTAGCCTAGCATTTGGTGGATGCCTGTATTCCCAGCTACTTGGGAGGCTGAGGCAAGAGAATCACTCACTTAAGCCCAAGAGTTTAAGGTTGCTGTGAGCTGTGATGCCACCACACTCTACTGAGGGCAACATAGTAAGACTCTGTTTCAAAAAATTAAAAAAGAAAAAAAGAAAAAGTTCTATTCCAAGTCCTCTTTTTATTAAAGACAGGGACTTGCTATGTTGCCCAGGCAGGTCTCAAACTCCTGGCCTCAAGCAATCTTCCCACTTCAGTCTCCAAAAGTGCTAGGATTACAGGCCACCATATACCAACCTCCACTCATTTTTCTTTCTTTTTTTTTTTTGAGACAGAATCTCACTTTTTTGCCCTCGGTAGAGTGCCATGGTGTCACAGCTCATAGCATCCTCCAACTCCTGGGCTTAGGCGATTCTCTTGCCTCAGCCTCCCGAGTAGCTGGGACTACAGGCACCTGCCACAACGCCCGGCTATATTTTGTTTTGCAATTCGGCCAAGGCTGGGTTTGAACTCGCCACCTTCAGCATATGGGGCTGGCGCCCTACTTGCTTAGCCACAGGCGCCGCTTAAGTCATTCTCTTGCCTCAGCCTCCTACGTGGCTGGGACTACAAGTGCCTGCCACAATGCCCAGCTATTTTTGTTGTTGTAGTTGTCATTGTTGTTTAGCGGCCCAGAATCGGTTCGAACTTACCAGCCCTGGTATATGTAGTGGGCACCCTAACCACTTAGCTATGGGCACCAAGCCCCCTCCCCACTCATTTTTAATTAATCAACAATTGCATATTGAACATACAGAAAAAAGTGAAAGCATGAGTGAAAAGTTACAAGCTAGAATTCTCCAAGGATATTTCTTATCCATGTGCTTCCAAAGGTGAACATCACAATGGCTAAAGATGGCCCCCCAAACAACTATTAGAAGCTTTTACTTTCTTTTCTTTTCTTTTTTTTTTTTTGAGACAGAGCCTCAAGCTGTCACCCTGGATAGAGTGTCGTAGCATCACAGCTCACAGCAACCTCCGATTCCTGGGCTCAAGCGAGTCTCTTGCCTCCGCCTCCTAAGTAGCTGGGACTACAGGTGCCCGACACAATGCCTGGCCATTTTTTGGTTGCAGCTGTCATTGTTGTTTGGCGGGCCCAGGCTGGATTCGAACCGCCAGCTCAGGTGTATGTGGCTGGCGCCTTAGCCAGTTGAGCCACAGGCGCCAAGCCTAGAAGCTTTTTCTATCCCACTTAGACGGACAGAAATTTTTCTATTCTCACTGTTGTCACATGACCTTACTTGCTCTCTAAGAAGATTACTAGCAAACTCCTTCATCTTTTTATTTATTTATTTATTTTTGAGACAGAGCCTCAAGCTGTCACCCTGGATAGAGTGCCGTGGCATCATAGCTCACAGCAACCTCCAATTCCTGGGCTCAAGTGAGTCTCCTGCTTCTGCCTCCCAAGTAGCTGGGACTAGAGGCATCCACCACAACACCGGGCCATTTTTTGGTTGCAGCCACCATTGTTGTTTGGCAGGACGCAGACTGGATTTGAACCCGCCAGCTCAGGTCGCTGGCGCCTTAGCCCATTGAGCCACAGGCATTGAACCGAAACTCCTTCATCTCAACTGCAAAATCACTTTATGCTCACAATCAACCCCAAACTCATAGCTTTTTTTCCATTATTACTTTACCAACAGAATTCATGGCCTTATCGTTTCCTTTCATTTATTCAGCTAGAACACAGTCTTCCTACCCCAGGAAATCTTGAAAATCAATTATTTATAATAAAATAGTACTCAAATTATTCATTAACTAGGATAAAGAACAGTACTTTCTTTTTTTCAAAGAGTACATTCATTGTAGAAGGGTTTTACATATTAAAATTTTTTTAATATTTGGATCCTGATTTTGTTTTTTAAAGCCTCAGGAGATCAAATGTTTCTTTATTCTCTTCCTAGAATGTTTCTTCTCTGAGGTCACAAGATCAAATCAAAGCCGATAGGTGAACTGGTTTTAAATTTTAAAAATGACCACCTAATGCTATTTGGAAGCTAATATGAAACAAGATAGTGATGCTGAGTTCAGACCTCAGAACCTGTAGTACAATAAGCACTGCATCGTTTTATTCACATAATCATAAAACATATTTAACCTTTTTGTTTCATAGATAAAAATATGGTCTTTCAAATGATTGAAGGTAAAATTTAATTCAAGTCTAGAAAAATTCAATCAGTACCTTACCTTTGACAAATACACCCATATTTAGTGTATCGGTTTATCCTAAAACATTCTAAGCACATAAAAAAATACAGAAAATAATTCCATTTCCAGCCAATATGAAGTAACAAGTACAGATTATCTACCTACCTGAAACAAACAGAAAAAGCAAACAAAATACAGGAAACAATAGGTTTTCTTTGTTGTGTTTTGTTTTTGAGACAGAGTCTCACTTTGTCGCCCTTGGTAGAGTGCCGTGGAGTTATAGCTCACAGCTACCTCAAACTCTTGGGCTCAAGCAATTCTCTTGCCTCAGCCTCCCGAGGCTGGGAGTATAGGTGCTGGCCACAACCCATCTCTAAAAATAGCCAGGGTCTCACTTTAGCTCAGTCTGGGAAACAATAGTTTTAAAGACACTGTACCTCAGGCAATGAAGGAACGCAAAGAAGACAGGAAACAAGTGAAGTAAGCTCTGTGAGTGCTGTGGCTTACTGCCTTGAAAACAGTTCTAGGCAATAGCTCAGGAAGAAGGAAGGACCTTGGTAGAGCCCCGGAACCTATCTTAGTTGAGGATATAGAGCTCAGAGTCTAAGTAGACTGCAGCAGAGAGAGTAGGCAGTACAGAGTACTGGAGAAGAAGGAGTTGCACCTTGGGAACACCTTAAGCTCTGTGGGTACCCCTTAAGTACTCAGGAGAGTAATGACCAGCAAGTACCTCTAGAAATTATTGCAAGGATTAGCGTGAACACTAATTGGCACTCAAGGAGAAGAGGAACAACCACCAACCAGAATGGAAACACCACAATTTACAGGGTACTAGGTAGAGTATTTCAAAGGGTCTTGGAGAATAACTATCCTAGATGGTAAACTGCTCTGGCCCCACTTAAGAAATCTTAAGGGAACAATCAAACTGTTTTAATAACTTAACTGTAACACAGAACAAAGAAAAAGAAATATCCAGTAACAAGTTAAAATTCAGTGTTTGGAATCCAAGCAAATTTACCAGATATGCAAAGAAGTGAGAAAATATGACCCATAAAGAGGAGAAAAATCAGTCAACTAAATCAGAGAATGTTAGAATTAGGAGATAATGGCATTAAACTGTTATTATGCCTGTGTTCCACATTCAAAAAGCTCAGTAGAAATATGGGAGATAAAATAAGGCCCAAAACAATAGGAAACAATAAAAGAAAAATACCTGCAAAACCAAATACTAGGAAACTAAATAATACACATCTAAGTAACTTACAGGTCAAAGAAATCAAAAGGGAGATTAGAAAGTGCTTTGAACTGAACAAAAATGAAAACATAATTTGTGGAATGCTGCTAAAACAAAACTTAAGAAGGAAATTTATAACACCACACATTCCTATTAAAAAGAAGGTCTATGCTGGGCATAGTAGCTCATGCCTGTTCTAGGAGGCTGAGATGGGAGGAACCCTTGAGCCCAGGAGTTTGAGACCAGCCTGATGAAGAGTAAGACCCTGTCTCTACTAAAAATAGAAAAAATTAACTGGGCATTGAGGTAGGCACCTGTAGTCCCAGCTACTTTGAGAGGTCAAGGCAGGAAGATCACCTGAACCCAAGAGTTCGAGGTTGCTGTGAGCTAGGCTGATGCCACAGCACTCTAGCCTGGGCAACAGAGTGAGACTTTGTCTTATAAATAAGTAAATAAATAAACAAAACAAATAAATAAGATAGGGTCTAAACGGCTTCAGCTTCTACCTTAACAATCTAGAAAAGTTAATAAGACCTAAAATAAGCAGAAGAAAGTAATAAATATCAGAATGAAAATCTATATAAACTGTTTTAGAATGCTGAAAGGAAAAATACAGTAGAACCTCCACAGGTAACAACCTGCTTAAGCTAATCTAATTTTCACAGACCAGATATTCACCACATGTATATATCAATACAAGAGGTCTAGTTCTTTATGCTGACCACCTCCGTACTTTGACCAGTGTGTTACAGTTCTTTGGGTGGTCAACTTTTGTAAGTCCTACTGTATTTCCCAGCCTATTTTATGTCATCATTATCCTAATGCAAAAACCCCGCAAAGACATAACCAAAAAATTGCATACCAATAACTAATAATCACAGACAATGTGGCTCAGCGAGCAGGGCGCCGGCCCCATATACCGAAGGTGGTGGGTTCAAGCCCAGCCTCGGCCGAACTGCAAAAACAAAAAAATAGCCGGGCGCTGTGGCGGGCACCTGTAGTCCCAGCTACTAGGGAGGCCGAGGCAAGAGAATCGCTTAAGCCCAAGAGCTGGAGGTTGCTGTGAGCAGTGTGACGCCACGGCACTCTACCCAGGGCGATAAAGTGAGACTCTTGTCTCTACAAAAAAAAAAAAAAAAATGTCTTGTGTAGCATTGCATTGCATCCTACACATAGTGCTATGTATTTTGTTACTATTTTCCAACCAAAAGTAGCAGTTAAACCCATGTCTAAGAGAAAATGTTGGCCCATGATGCCGTGAAGAAGCCCCACAACATTATAAATCTGTTAGCCGCATCTGATAAAACTCCAAGAGACTTTTATTTTGTTTTTAGAGACAGAATGTCACTTCATTGCCCTTGATAGAGTGCTGTGGCATCACAGCTCATAGCAACCTCCATCTCCTGGGCTTAGGTGATTCTCTTGCCTCAGCCTCCCGAGTAGCTGGGACTACAGGCGCCCGCCACAACGCCCGGCTATTTTTTCGTTGCAATTTAGCCGGAGCCAAGTTCAAACCCACCACCCTCGGTATATGGGCCAGTGTCTTACCCACTGAACCACAGGTGCCACCCCAAGAGCCTTTTTAGAACACAAACTCTACCATCCACTTGAGTTCTGTTGTAACCTACCCTTTTTATATTTTGAGCAAATTATTATTATTCTGTTTTCCATTTTTCACCTCTCTACTTCCCTTATTTTCAAAACGTTATACTTACTAGCTGTGTGAAGTTAAGAACATTTCAGTATGCTGAAAATTTCTAAGAGATCAACAAAGGAAAAGGTAAAAATCAAGCAGTTTCTTCGCATAGTAAAATGACATGAATATTAATTTTTTAAATTGAGAGGTGAAGAACATCCCTGTATTGATTTTTTTTTTTTGGAATTATAACTTCCAAATGAAAATATTTTATGTAAACCACTGGACTATTTTTTTACGTGTTTTTTTATTTTTAATGACATTTCATTTTTAAATCTTTAGGAAGCCAAAGCTGTAGTTGAAGAGTCAAGCGCCCTGCGAAGTCGGCTCCATCTCGCTGAAGCTGCGCAGAAGCAGGTGCACGGGATGGAAATGGACTATGAAGAAGTGATCCGTCTGTTAGAGGCCGAGATCGCAGAGCTAAAGGCTCAGCTTGCTGATTATGCTGACCAAAATAAAGTAAGCAAAACAGTCTTCTCTTCCAGTTACCATGGTTTCCTCGCCGTTGTCATGTATCCTGTTTTCATTTTCTTTTCATCTGCACTTCTAAACTAGGTCAGTGTTTGTCTTCTATTATTCAATGATAGGATGATGTGTCCTGATGTGAGTATAGTGAAGGTCTTGAGCTTTCCTTTATCCAGATAGCTTTGGGATGGAAAAAGCATGTGCCCCAAATTTATATAGGTCATTGGTCAACGATGTTCAGTGCCAGCATTAAGTCCTGGAACTATTTAACATTTAATTGTTTACATCTTTTTCTTTTTCTTTCTAAACTTGCTAATTTGTCTGTGGAGATGGAAGGAGGAGTAGTCTAGGGCATGGGTTTTACTCTTTCATTAGAATACTTAAGGAACTGTGAAAGCTAAAGAATTTTTTGCCTAAGACCCAAGATAATTAATGGGAAGAAAGTTTGAATTGCTTTTTATTTTAAATGTAAGATGTAATAAATTAGTCTCAAACAGAAGATCTTCCAGTTTCAATAGCAAGTTCCTGAATTCTTTTCAAGGCAATGTGAACTTTTATGTGATTTTTTTTTTATATAATTCATACTATATTCATTGAATAGGCTTCAGAAACTATAATAGGAATATATATTTCTACTTCACTGACATAAGGAAGAAAATTGAATAAATTGAAATAGATATTTTATAACTTCCTAGAGTTGTTTACTTCTAATAGTATATCTCTAAGCCAATCAGTTTTCAAGAGAGCAAAAGCAAATTTGAGTAACTTTTGAGTAAACGCAAAAGAGTTAAATAATTCAGATATACCAAGGGAAAATGAAACTAGGTTTAGAAATGCAAAACACAGAAGAGACTCTGAAATTTTCCTTGGTTATCTCTTAAGAGTCACTAACATATTTGTGACATTTATTCACTTGAATCAATTCCATAAGGAAGTTCAAATTTCCGTCTCCCTTTGATAATGCCACAAGGCCAAGGGGAAATACATTACTTGATAAAGCAGCAACACTGGGGAGTATTACATTTTTTTTCTTCACTTTTGACTTTTCAGTATTTACATTCTGAAAACAGAGATATGTGATTATTTTTTATAAATGTGATTATCTTATATGACTTTGACCTGATTCAGAAAATACTCTGGGAATTATCAAGATATTAAAAGTATTTTCTATAATAATTATAGTTACTTTTGAAGGGAAAATCAACCATTTAAATAATGTAACTTTAAAGAAGTTCACATGAAATTATTCAATGTTTTTTTTAAAGCTTGGGTTATTTGCGGTCTCTGTTCTAGCTCCCAGCTGAGAAACATTTTTGTCCTAAGTTGCCTGGTAATATAATTAATTCAGTTTTTCCTCTCTTTTAGCAGAATGGGGGTCTCATGCCATTTCTTTTAACAAGACCCTAAACTAAGCCATAACCTATCTCTGAAAGCAATCTTTTTAAAGAAATGTTAAACATGGGCATTTCAACATTCAACATTTTCCAAACTCAACACCAGTGGAAAAAGAGAAGGAAGCTTTTTTTTTTTTTAATTACATAAAATTGCTTAAAGAGACATTGATCAAAGTGTTACAGAATTAGGATTCAAATATTTATTTTTAAGACATAGATTCTTTTCCTAACAATGCTTTCATTTTATATTACAATTTTTTCCTTCTATTATCTATTTATTTACTTCTTTACATTTTGGGGATTTGTAATTCACCTCTAGCTTAAGAAATAAAACATTACTAACACCTTGGAAGATACAAGTGCATCCCACTTCCTTACCCTCAGAGGTAACCGTTCTCCTGGATTTAGTGTTTACCATTACCTTGTTAATTTTACCACATGTGTATGTTGTGTAGTTTTGCCTGTTTATCAACTTTATATAAAGAGAAATACATGTGTTATGCTGATGTGCTTTTTCTCACACATTTTGTTTTTGCATTCATCCATTGACAGTGTACGGCTGCTTCATGTCTTTTCATTGCTTCCTGTTCTCTGTTGCCTGGATATACTGCAGAGTAGTTATTCATTCTGCATTTGATGGACAGGCTGATTGTTTCTCTTTTCTTCTGTCATGAATGATGTTACCAAAAATACTTGCTGGCAATATATTTTGGTCCACACGTGTAACAGTTACCTGCTAGGAGTAGAATTGCTAGGTTGAATGATAATTGTGTATTTGACTTCACCAGGTAATGCCTACTTGTGTTTAAAAGTGCTTGAATTTGTACTCCCACCAGGCATGAATGAGAACTATTGTTTACCCTACACACTTGCTGACCCTTCATCTTATTTTACATTTAATATCTATCAATCTGGTTGGGGTAGTATTATGTTATTGTTTTTTATTTTAAATTTCCCTGATCACTAATGATTTTGAGACCGTGAAGTGCTGGGACCAGTTGAGACTAGCTCCTAAGAGCTGACTGCATACTTTCTCTTTTCAGATCCATGTTCAGGGACATCGTGTTGGTAGCTTGAAATCAGCCATTGTGGAAAAATGCCATAAACCAAGGCACCCCCATCCATAGCCAGTTGAGCATGTATTTATATGTTTATTAGTTATTTATTTCCCTGTGAAGTGTCTCTTCCTATCTTTGACTATTTTTCCATTGAATTGTTTTTATTTTTCAGAAAGATGTGTAGTGATTCTTCTGGTTTCTAACCTTTTATTAAGTTGTACTTCATAAAAGTCTTCTTCCCCTTTGTAGCTTGCCTTTTTACTGGATGTTGAAATGGACAGAAGTTCTTAATTTTCATGTGGTCAAACTCATGTGTCTTCTTAGAAGTCTTTCCATTTCTAAGGATATAAAGATATTCCTTTATATTTGCCTCTAACACTTTTAAGTTTTGATCCTATTGTAATTGATTTTATGACACTGTGTGAGTTGGGGATCCATTTCCTTCTTTGTTCTAAATGAATAAACAACTATCTCATTACCGTTTACTAAAAAGCCCCTTCTTTCCTAATTGATCTATGAAACCAGCTCTGTCATATATCAAGATTCCATGTGCGTGTGAGTCTGTTCGAAGTTCTCTGCTCTTTTGCATTGGTTTATGTATATTCCTTTGCAGAAACCACACTGCGTTGCTTACCATATCTTTTAAAATAATTCTTGATATCTGATCATCCTGCCTAGTTCTGTCTTCTGAAAATGAGTTGGGTACATGACTTTCGATCTTTCATTATCTATTTTACACTCAGCCTTTCCGTTCTACCAAAAGAAAAAAAGAAGTATTGAAACTTTTACTGAAAATTTATTAAATTTATAAATTAATTAGGAGGCTGAAGCAGATGGATTGCTTGAGATCAGCCTGAGCAAGAGTAAGACCACATCTCTACTAAAAAAAAGAGAAATTAGCCAGGTGTTGTGGCGGGCTCTTTTCTTTGGTAATTCACTTGGAATCATTTCTTTCTTTCTTTTCTTTTTCAGTTTTTTGGTTGTTTTTTTTTTT
>CAUYON010162081.1:0-10685 GCA_963573935.1 Arctocebus calabarensis | reverse complement strand
TTATCTTTAACATATGTTAATAATGTTATGCAGTAGAAACCATCAATAGAATGAAATTTTTTTTTTTTTTTGGCAGGGGCCGGATTTGAACCTGCCACCTCCAGTATATGGGGATGTTGCCCTACTCCTTTGGGCCACAGGCACCGCCCAGAATGAATTGTTCTTAATAACGTTAGGTAATTACATATAAGGTCTGCCTGCGTAAGGATTGCCACGTGTTCTTTCCCCACAACCCACATGAAGAACTACTAAGCATCACTGTGTAACACATGCTCACTAGTGAGTGACCGACCTTATCTCATTCTGGAACACTGAGTTACTTGGGGGACTGCCCCCAAGTCAGGGGAGACTGTCCTGTTCTCAGAGTCTCATTTAATGTGATAAGAATCAGTAACTGTCCTTTGCAAGCCTGGTGTCCAGTCCTCTACGACTGTTCCCTTGTACAAGTGCAAGAGGCCAGATTCTAAGCTCCCAAGACTTTTCTGTCCTAATCTGTGAGACTGTGAGACTGAGAAACTGTAAATGTGGCAGGTGCCCTCCTGCGAGCAGGCTGTGCTTACTACTAATGGCATGGCACTGCTGACTTAAGAAAGGAGAATTACCACATGCACTTGGTCTAATTGTTTGGACCCATAAAAGCAGAGAATTTCCCCCAATTGTTAGCATTTGAGGAAGTCGGCGATCTGAAGTATGGAAAGGATGCTTTGCACTATTTCTGGCAAGAAGATTTTGAAAAGGCCCATAAATTGAAAGAACAGAGAAACTATCAGTTTTGTAGAAAAATGTCAACCCTTTATAATTTCATTATTAAACATCACCTAATATAATTTTAATAATAAGGAGTTATTATAATAAAATGTAATACTAACTTTGGGCTTCCAGAATTTTTTCTGGAATGATGATACTTGATTTTGGCTTGGTGTCTAGACTGATAATGGCTTCAACATGGGGCAAGGGGAACTTTGACCATATTAGAAATTCAATAACCCTATAAAATAAGTAGCAGACTTAATGAATAACATTTTTTTAGCATTTTTTTCCTAGAAAAAAAAAACTGGAGCCAGCATGGACCTCCTCCTTCCTGTCCTGTGGCCAATTCTTTCTGTCTATCTCTTTTCCTTAGATGAGGATGCTTTGAACGTCTCTCCTGTGACCCTAATTTCTTCCATCTCCTAAATCCCTGGATGATGCCACTTGCTAGCAGTTGAAAAAGAAACACTCTACCAGGCTATTAACACACTTTTTCCTCCCAGTATCATTTTTACAAGACTGCATTTTAAAAGAGCCTTTGTAAAAGCAAGGCACCTGTCTAATTACAACTAATGAATGAGTGTATTTAGCAAATTGAAAATGCAATAATTTCTTAGAGTTCTAATGCTGATGAGTTAAGCAAAAAAATCTAGAGCTAAATTTGCTGGTGCTATTTCTATACATTTTCTAGAATTCTAGTATAAAGTCCCAATCAATTGAGAAAGTGATTCAAGTTAGCAAATCTAGCTCATTCCTAGGAACATTATCCAATCAATTAGCCTACTAATGGTATCTGCCAACCCATTTTAGGGAAATATTCAGTTGCAATAAAATTAGATTACAGTCACATTTCTTTTTTGTGTCATGTATGGAACTAATAAAAACATTAAACATGTTTTCAATTTCTTCTTTAACAAAAATCAGATGGTGATAACAAACTCATGAACGGGTCATGCTATCAAATTGGAAATCGATTCAGAAGCATTTCCTATTAATTGAAAATTATTTTAATGCACACTTTTTAAACTGATAAAAGTGTAATTCATAGAATCTCTGTTTAGAATCAAAATGAAATTAATTCACACAGTTAAATTTTATATCACGCTGCTTCTCTGAATGATTTCCCTGCACCAGCTAGTTTATCTAGAATATTGTAAACAGTTTCAGTTCAGGAAAATGTAACATCGGCAGAAATGTTCGACAACAAAGTAGTTAGAAAGAATAACCAATTATTCAGATGTATTTTCTTCAGATATGAGGAATCTGGCCCTGGCCAGGTAGAAAATGTGAAAGAGTGAAAAAATACCTAACACACAGCCTTGACTTATGGGTAACAGGAATTCTTTCTTATGAGTCTGAACATACGTTAAAATCATTAGAATACAAATGTCTTCATACAATAACTAAGAAAATGCCATGAAGGCTATGTTCAACAGTTTCATATTTCTGATCGTATATGAAACCAGCACATTGTACCCCTTGATTGCACTAAAGTACACAGCTATGATTTAATTTTAAAAAATCTTTAGAAAAATAATGTGTTTGGTTAAAGTATGGGATGATAGAGATTGCCTATGTACTTGGAAATTAAAAGAATAGTTCATAATGGGTGTTGATAATTATAAATGTTCACAAAATTACAAGGAAAGGAAAAACAAAACTAGTTGATTATTACAGTAGAAAAAATAAAATGGCTTGAAAGAATGTTTGCCTCATGACATTTGAATTATATTCAGACAGTCATTGTCTTAGTCTGTTGAACAAAATGCCACAGAGTGTCTTATAAACAAAAGAAGTGCATTTCCACATAGTTCCAGAGGCTGATGTTCAAGGTCAAACTTGGGGTGAATTTGATGTGTGGTGAAGGCCCAGTCTGTGTTCTCAGGTTGGGGGAAGGTCAAGGGAGCTCTCTGGGCTCTCGTTTATAAAAGCACTAGTCCCACTTATGAGGGCTCCTTTCTCATGACCTCATATAATATGAATTACCTCCCCCAAAGCCTCACGTTAAGAGGTAGGGTTTCAGCATTTGTGGGTAGGGGGTATGCCTTCAGTCTATAGCCGTCCTTTTGTCTAAACATAAAAGAGAGAAAGAAAAGGAAAAGCTTGTTTAGGTTAGAAAGAAAAGTTGTCTTTCTATCCATCTTAAATGAAATTGCTCTAGGCAACAGTGGAGTCAAATTAATGATAAATATGAACATACCACAGTATGAAATATAACTAGCATATACAACTCTTTCCCATGCTGGCGATAGCAATAAGCCTGGTTAAAATGCAAAACTTGTGTTTCATACTGAGGGAGGGAAAAGGCAATCTTCCTTTCAGTTCTGTTGATTGAGTCCATGGCACCAAAAGTTAGTAATATGTCAAAGATTAAAAGTTCTTATATCAAATTGCTATAGGATCTTATGTTCAATGGGCTTCTTTTCCAAAAGACATTTTTCATGTTCATGGGACCATAAGAAAAAAGAAAAAAAATTACTAGGTCAATTTCATCTGTTATAATATTAGTGTTATTCTCTGCACCACCACTCCAGAGAGCTCTGTTACCTTATATTTGCACTTGCTACATTTAGCCATACATATTCCGTGCTAATTAGGCTTTCAGAAAGTACCACTGTTTCAAATGCTATTCCAAATGCAATCACAATTTATTAAATTGGTACCACTGGAATATTTGAAACAGTGCTAAATTATAAAATAGCCTGGTCTTCTAACCTTAATATTCTGAAGGATCATGCTTGGGAAGTTTTGAATGTCATTATTAAAGATATTCCAGATTTTTTGCAATGCTTCAGATGAGGCATATAATAGCTTTGCAGCACTCAGGTTCCCATGGCAATTTGTGAAAGAAAACCAAGCCCTACTTTTTCCGTTAAACCCAATTTAATTCTTTGTGTTAGAGAGACATGTACAATCTCAAAACAGCTGAGATGTTAGAAAACATGAACTTTGGGAACTCTATCTCAAGATGAGCTTTTAAGAGGAAAAAAGTTATTAAAATACTGTTTGTATAATGTAATCTTCCATGGCCATTCTGCACCAAAGGCACGCAAAAGTTTCAAGAATAGGAGTTCTGGTGTTTATTATCTAACTCAAGCCAAAATAATGAAATACCTTCCATAGAACATCAAATAAAATGTTTCTCTAGTCTAGAAGTTGCGTAAAGATCTGACACACGGTTGGATTGGAACACCATGAGATCGCAAGAGAGGCCCCAGCTGATCCAACATAGCCCTCTGGAGGGTAGGTGCTCTCCACGTTTTGCTCCATAAAAGCAAGGGGGGTTAGGTCTTTGTCCCCAGGCTGTCACTGGACGTGGGCTGCTCCGGGAGACAGCGGGGCAGCTCCCTGTAGCTAAGGATAATTCTCAGAGGAGTTGGTTTTGCTGCTCAAAAATACTATCTCAACCGTAAAGCGTATCTGGGCTAACCATCACAGGGCGTGTAGAATGCCAGGTAGGATGCTGAATAGCTTTGTGTACAATTACATTTAAAGTTGGAATATTCTCGGTATTTAGATATTCTCGATAATTCAAAACATAATAGCAATTCTATCTGTTTGAGTCCATAGTTTCAGAAAATAGTTGCTAAAAATTTCCACTGATTATTTTATGAGCCAAACTGACTCACTTTTCTAGACAAACCTTTAGGAAATGAATAAATTAAGCAACTCCCACACCCTGCAGGGCCATCAATGATGATAATACCAAGATTAGCAACCATCACCAGCTCAGAGTTACTGCTTCCTTCTGCAGGTTTCTTTTCATTGACATTCAACCTTAACCACAAACAAGAGGCAGCAACTCTGAAGAGGCATGCATTCCCATTCGAAGTGTAGTTCCCCATCTTATTTTACAACTTTGATAAAATATCGTGAGTTCTCTGAAACCCATTTTCCAAATATAATATAATATAATATATATACATATATGTGGAAAATATATATATATTTGGAGAACGGTAGAGAGAGACAACAGCAACCCCTTGTTGAGATTTGATCTCATTTATCTGTAAACCATCTATTATATGTATGTTACATGTAACGTTTTATACATCCTCATTTTTCACGTGTTCAATCTGTTTCATAATGATCATTCATTACATATCTTTTGTATAGAATGTGAGCTTTTAAGAGAAAAAAAGTCCCTCCTGAGCAGCTGGGACTACAGGCACCTGCCACAATGCCCGGCTATTTCTATCTATATCCTACATAGATATACAAGTAAGAATTATATATCGTCCTCTACCCACTGGCTTATTTTTGTCTCTTCTTTAGTAGTTACCTTTCTTGAAACAGTGTCTGTACCGACGCCTGAAACAGTGTCTATACTGACACTTCTCAAATGTTACTATGCTGAGAAATCACCTGAATACCTTGTTAAAAGTGCAAATGGTAATGCGATGGTTGTGAGGAGGTGCCTGACATTCTTCATTTCTAACCGGCTCCTCTGTGGAGTTGGCGCCATGGTCCAAAGACCATTGCTTGAATAGCAGGAATCTCTATTTCCCATCAACATAGTTTTGTGGCCAGTTGTGGAGTAAAGACCACTCTGCCATCATGCTCAGATGAAAGCAGACTGTTCAAACCACCCTATTGCACAGACTCCAGAGATTTCTTTAAAGTCACATCTAATAGACACTCTGTGGTCCTAACTTTGGTGAACTCTGAACTCTGCACATGCTGCCACCGACGATGTTGATAGAAACACCCCCACTGTTAAGTAGGTGAACCCCCCCACCCGCATAACCTGCATTCCACTTCAAATCCTTTTAGCAAAAGGTAAAATATAAATGTAGAAGTAAATAAAATAAGCAGAAACACCATAACATGGTTATATATTGCTTGCCTAATGTAATAATAAATTCACTTCTTGCAAGAACATAAACAAATCTCACCCAGAAAATTTCACCATCTTATTTTTGAGTCCTAACGACCAACCTCTGAACACGCCTCCCTCGAATATAATATTTCCTGCCTCACCTTAAATTCTCTATGCAAAAATACCAAACCATCTATGAATAATTTTAAAATTAAGGAGTTTTCTTTTCTTTGATGAGGAACGAAGACTAATGACAAACTCTACTAGTTCAATTTTAAGCAGTGAGAGGTGTATAAAGTGCCCTGACCTAGTGTAATGAAAACTGGTAGATGAACTAAAATCTATTGTAAGTTGTGGACCCAAAACCAACCAACATATTACTAACTTAAATTATTTTTTTTTTTTGGTAGAGAGAGAGACTCACTTTATCGCCCTCTGTAGAGTGCTGTGGCATCACAGCTCACAGCAACCTCCAACTCCTGGGCTTAGGCAATTCTGTTGCCTTAGCCTCCCGCGCAGCAGGGACTACGGGCACCTGCCACAATGCCCAGCTATTTTTTTTGTTGCACTTTGGCCGGGGCTGGGTTTGAACCCACCACCCTCAGTATATGGGGCCAGCACCCAACCCACTCAGCCACAGGTGCCGCCCTAACTTAAGTATTTTAACTGAAATAAAGAAAGGGTCTATTTTTTGTCATATTTTAATATAGTACCAACTATGAGTAATTTTTTTTTTTAAATATTTGTTCCTGAAACTTTTGGAGTTGACACACCCACATCTACTTTCATGGTACTTTAGAAAAACTTTTTCCTATCTTTCCTGATCCATCCAAAGTATTATATTTAGTTTTTATGGCAACAGTCATTGCTTCTCATTGTGCACTCATGTTCCATTGGTTTATGTGCTGGGTAATTGAATTGAGTAACAATCAGTTGGCAACCTGGGAACAAACAAGGCTGACATTAGTTAAGCTTTGGGCTGAAATGCAGACCTGGGAGTTGGTGGGGCTACGAGACAGCAGCCTGCTGGCCCTGAGTGCTCAGCCTTGACTGCGGTGAGAAGTCAGGATGTGCTTCAGTGGGAACAGAAGCTATTGGCTAATCCCTGGAATCAGAACAGAGCAGGTGCCTTACTAAGGCACCCAATGTATTTATAATTAGGATACCAGGGTGCCTCGTGAAATGCAAAGACAGGGGTGCCGCTGGCACTCAGGCAGAGCCAGACTCATGGACTACAGAAGCACTAGAAGCACCTAGAAAGTTCGTGTTCGGGGAAGTGGCATGTTCTGGAGTAGCTCCTGCTCGTATATTCCTACCTACAGACATTTTACCAGAGGTGAAATTTCTGTACCTTTTAGTTCACTTAAGAGAGAATGACTGGCACCAGTAGGTTCTGGGTTCAATCTCTCTTATTTTTTAACAGTGGAAAACTAAGTCAAGACTTAAAACTTTCAGACTCATGAGTAGCGTCTGTGGCTCAGTGAGTAGGGTGCCAGCCCCATATACCAAAGGTGGCAGGTTCGAACCCGGCCCCGGCCAAACTGCAACAAAAAAATAGCCAGGTGTTGTGGCAGGTGCCTGTAGTTCCAGCTACTTGGGAGGCTGAGGTAAGAGAATCACCTAAGCCTAGGAGTTGGAGGTTGCTATCAGCTGTGATGCCACAGCACTCTACTGACAGTGATAAAGTGAGACTCTGTCTCTTAAAAAAAAAAAAAAGAGAGAGAGAGAAAGAGAATATCTTAGTCCAAAAACCTGGTAATGTCAGGTTGTTTTGTATGAGCAGAGCTGCTGTTTGTAACTATGGAGAAGTAAGAAAGACAAACAAAACTTGGGACAGAAAAACTCAGATAATGTTCCTCCAACAACAGGAAAATAAGAAAAATCACAAAGACCATGGGTTTTAATATAAAGCATTCAAACGGGTGCTCCAGACTGGGAGAAATTCTGAGAGCCAGAAGTTTCACAATCAGCAAAAAGAAAGAAAATCAAGACTTAGCACTGAAACTTTAGGACAGGCTGAGAATTTCAACAGGTTAATTTGAGTAAAATATATTGCCACTGAACAGTTTTCAGCAGATATGTGACTTCCTGCCTATTAAAGTTTGAAAGAACATCATCGTCGTTGCAGTTTTCAAATGGTTTTCATGAAAATTCTCATGAAACAAGGAAAGAGTTAAGAGAGTTAGGGCAGGAGACACAAATCTTGTAATTATATTTCTAGCACAATAATTACAACAGAAAATGTACTGGCAAAAATGGACTGGTTTGTGTTTTCAAAAATACTTTGCCTTTGTGGAATTGTAATCAAATGAAGGACAAGCAGCTTAAGTCAGAGGTTGTTCTATTCGTTGGATAACCCTGAAGAAAGATACAGCCTTTAATACGATCAAACAGGCAAGTGTCTTTCATCAAATCCACAGGGATGCTTCAAAAGGTCTTGCCTTTGAAACTTATGAAACCTAGTTTTACCTTTACCTTACCTTTACAATCTCCCCTAAAGTTTCCACTTCCATGTGAATCTTTAGCAGTTCTACATGCAAGGGACGTTGAAGGACTAAAAAGAGAGACCAATTTTGACAAGATTTAAGTTCTTCTTAAAGAACTTAAGAAGAATTTCAAGAGTTGGAATTGGCCTCACTTATCTTTTTTTTTTTTTTTTTTTTTTAATTCCTGTGCTATAAATTAGCTTCATTGTAGGGCTGAGTACTTTGGATACTTTTTCTTCCATTCTTGAGATACTTTGCTAAAAAGAATATGGCCTCTCTTTATTCTAGCACGGTCCTTCAAGGCTTTTGTTTGTGAGGTCTTACAAAGCTGCCACTAACCTTGGAAATGACCCTTCAATGTTTGGGGCTTTAATTTCATCATATTTAAAATAGGATATCATAACCCACATTACAGAGCTGACCTACTATTGTATCTGGAGTTCTGAAATTTTAAGGGCCTGGTGCAATACCTACTTCATAAAAATCCCTCAGGAAATGGTAGCTGTATTTAATTCTGGGATTAAGCTTTCATAGCAAACACAGGTAACTGACCACATAAGACTAATGATGGATGAGCAAAAATCTTTGGCCTGTGATTCTGTTGTATGTAACTAATCTATAAATGAAAGCTTGGTGGGCAATGAAACTGCTTTCAGCAGATTAAAATAGATTTGGGGACGGCACCCGTACCTCAGTGGGTAGGGCACTGGCCACATACACCAAGGGCTGAGGCAAGAGAATCACTTCAGCCCAAGATTTTAGGTTGCTGTGAGCTGTGATGCCACAGCACTCTACCGAGAGTAACATAAAATAAAATTAAATGAAATAGGTTTGAGATCATGTTTCCCAATGGACCTAATTCTCTTCTTAGACTGAATTCAAAGAATATAAGAGAAACTCAAATTATTTTAAGAGAAAGTGAGATGATTTTAATCATACTTATAGAGTGTTGTGAAACTGAAATTATATTACCCAATACAGCAATTCTATGTACAGGCTACTCTCACCTCCCTTCTCCAGAGCCAAAGGAAATTTCTGCATTTACTTCCACATGGCCATGCCCTTACCCAAACCTCTTGTTTTCTCTGCAAACTTCTAGTCTCTCCTCATTTATAAGTTCAGTTTTCTCTCGCTCTTCTCTTATTATTGTTCCTACTTCTATTGCCAATTAACAAATGTGTCATGTATTTTTAGTTCAACCAACACTGATTCACACAGTGGTGAAATGTTCATAAGCCAGAACATAGGAGGTAATCGTACAACTTCCATCCATCTTCACGGCCTCTCCGTGATTAACTAGCCTCTGTGAACATCTGTGTTTTGAAGAACACAGATCCTAATGGACAGATCGCCATCCTAATGATGGAGAGAACTGCCATTAGGGGAATCGCCAAATCCAGCTCATTTCAAAACCCTGCACTAAAGTTAGCAAATATCGTTAATTATCAATTTTCTTTACCATTAACTATTGTTAGGAATACCCAAATGAAGGCCACTACCAATTTGATTACAAGGGAAAGAATGATGAGATAATTACCCAGAAATATTAAATCATAGGTAGAGAAAGTCTAGCCAATTATGGAGATACAATATAGCTATTTAAAACTTAAATCCTATTGTAGTCATTTCAACTGTATCATCTGAATTTCGTTCAATTATCATAGTGGTAAAAAGTGAAAGTTACTTTTCTGCCTCCTTTTTTACCTCTCCTCAGTGTAACATTTCTCTTTACAATTCTAGAAGGCCCCAGGGAGGCTCTCAGAAGCATGTGGGTAAGAACTTTATCCCTGCAGACATTCTTGTCTATCTGTATTCCTCCACGGAAGCTTTTTGGTTAATATTTGCTACTGTAAATCTTTCTAGAAAGGTACATCACCTCTGATACTAATCTTAGCCTCCTGGGAAAACACCTTTTCCTGACATGCTGCTACTCAGCATATCACAGAGTTACGAATGCTCAAGATGTCAAAATCAATAATAAATGATGCCCCTTCATTTCTAAACTTAACACACCTGCTTTTAACCTCTTTTGAGGTCTAGCATTGTGTGAAGCATAGAATATACAACAATAAACAGGACACTTACACATTTGCTTTGAGGAGTTTGTAATCCAGAGGTAAAGAAAGAGAATTTTAAAGTTTCTGCTGTGCTGATACATCTTAGAATGGCCGCACTAAGGTACACAATTATGACTTAATAAAAATTAAAAAAAAAGTGTTGGGGAGGACATGGAGAAATTGGAACACCCATGCCCTATGGGAGGAATGCAAAATGATGCAGCTATGGGGAACAGTGGAAACCTTCCTGCAAAAGTTAAAAATAGAATTACCATATAAGCCAGCCAATTTTGAAGGGGTATACGTTCAAAAAAAATTATTCAAGTCAGGATCTTGAGAAGAGATTTGTTTACTTGTATTCTTTTTTTTTTTTTTTTTTTTTGAGACAGAACCTCAAGCTGTCACCCTGGATAGAGTGCCAAGACATCCCAGCTCACAGCAACCTCCAATTCCTGGGCTCAAGCGAGTCTCCTGCCTCCGCCTCCCAAGTAGCTGGGACTACAGGCGCCCGCCACAACGCCCGGCCATTTTTTGGTTGCAGCCGTCATTGTTGTTTGGCGGGCCCAGGCTGGA
>CAUYON010162080.1:0-13393 GCA_963573935.1 Arctocebus calabarensis | reverse complement strand
TATGGGGCCGGCGCCCTACTCGCTGAGCCACAGGCACAGCCCCAGCTTTTTAATTCATGGAACACAATGTGCAGCTGGCTTCAGAGTTGGAGCCCTCACCAGCTGTGAGATCACATCTCGAGGAAGACACCCATCTACTTTAACCTACAGCTCTGTGATACTAGTAGGTGGGACCATATCTGAGATTTGGAGGGCTGCCACTGGCGCTTTATGTTGTCCTGCTCCTTCTGGTGGCCCAAGAGAGGATGTATTTAAAAACATTCTTATATTTAGATAGTTCAATAGAATGCCTTTTTTTTTTTTTTTTTTTGAGACAGAGCCTCAAGCTGTCACCCTGGATACAGTGCAGTAGCATCACAGCTCACAGCAACCTCCAATTCCTGGGCTCAAGCGAGTCTCTTGCCTCCACCTCCCAAGTAGCTGGGACTACAGGCCCCCACCACAATGCCTGGCCATTTTTTGGTTGCAGCCGTCATTGTGTTGTTTGGCGGGCCCTGGCTGGATTCAAACCTGCCAGCTCAGGTGTACGTGGCTGGCACCTTAATCTGTTGAGCCACAGGCGCCAAGCTGAATGCATTTTTTTTTTTTTTTGTAGGGACAGAGTCTCACTTTATCACCCTTGGTGGAGTGCCATGGTGTCACAGAGCTCACAGCAACCTCCAACTCCTGGGCTTAGGGCTATTCTCTTGCCTCAGCCTCCCCAGTAGCTGGGACTACAGTTGCCCGCCACAACACCCGGCTATTTTTTTTTGCCACAGTTTGGCCGGGGCGGGTTTGAACCCACCACCCTCGGTATATAGGGCCTGCGCCCTACTTACTGAGCCACAGGTGCAGCCCCCAAATATTTTGATTACTTGCTGTGTTGGGCCTGCAAAAACAAGTAAGATAGTCCTTGCCCACCAGGAGTCTGTAGTTTAGAGGGAAGACAGATTACAATACAGTGGGACGCAGCTATGAATTTGGATGGTCCAAATACCATGGGAACTTTTTGAATATGTTGATTATTACTGGCCCTCCACCCCATCTTTACTTTCTCAGCCCCTCTGGCTCTCTTCCTGTCCCTTCTTAGGACAGCCACTAGCTGCCGGCTTCTCTTCCATACCTGTTTTTTCCATCCTGTTTAACAGTCTAACTCACACACCTGGCAGGAACCCTGGCACCCTACTTGTCTGGAGAGGTTGCCTTGGTTGGGTAGACTTCCTTGGCTTCTGAGCCACAGACAGGGGAAGAGCTAGATAATGACTGCTGCCCCAGGCTTACTCAGCTGGAAAATGGGCACAGGGGCCAGGACACTAAGCAGGCCAGTAGGCCCTTGCAAGGCATTTACTGAAGCCTGTTAAAGGGCTTTGGGCTTCCTCTGATGAAAGGCGCTTAAATGCATCTGGTTATGATTACAGGGGAGGAGAAAGCCAGGCAGTCTCTGGGGGGTTGGACCAGTCATCTGGCTCTGCCTTCCTCAGGGCTGAGCTGGCTGCTGGTGAGGCCAGGAGAAGGTGTGGGGGCAGGCAGGAAGCAGGTCTGGTACAAAACCTTCCAACTCTCCAAGGATCCTGACCTTAGTTTCTGGCGTTGTCAGGCCTGACTCCAAGAAACAGCATCGTGGCTCAAAGATACCAGGCTCCTTCAAGAAAATCAACTTCATTGGGTCTACTGCCCACCCCTAAATAAAACCCTTCCAAAAACCTCCGACCCGCCCCCATCTACCTTCCTAACTGGTCTTCTCCCTCGGACAGAGGAAATTAAAATAGGCTTTTGCAGCAAGGCTTTCTGAAAGTGATAAAAAACTAAGGAAATACAGACTTTCAAAAGTGAAAAACCTCAATGTTTTCTTTTTCTTTTCAACGAGCCAGGTATCGTTTCCCACAGAACAGACATCGTTAAGAATGCTTCACGTCACTGTAACTGACGACCATGCTGAATTAAGGGAAGAGATTAATAATATGAAAATAATGCGCTGGTCTGGAATGTCCTCAGGCACACCCAAGCTGCTCTGAACCCCTCACCTGTCCCTGCGTGGGAGTCGACGTGGGCACAAAAACCTTGGGGGAGGGGATCGGATGGATTAAACTCAGACCGCGGTTCCAGAAACGAAAATGCAGTTCCTTATTCCCGCCCTGATTTAATCCTGCTTCGTGTTATTATTGTTAAGGCTCTTCGCACCACTGTTTCTAAAAAGAAAATCCGTGGGTCTACGCGGCCCTCCGCCGCCTGCTCGGCTTTTATTGTGCACGCAGCCAGGTCTGCGTGGATCCAGCACGTCGTGACCGCCTAGCAGGCGCGTACGGACACCCTCAGATTGGCATTTCGATAAGAGCTGGGCGCATTGTCTCAGCCGCGACACAAGGACTATATAGACCCCTGGCCAACCCTCCTCGCAACCCATAATTAGTGATGACCTTTGCAAAAGGCAATTAAAATATGGTAATGATCGATGAGCTAGCCAGTTTCCAAAAAGGAAAATACACAGGTGTTGGCTTCAGGAGGCTCCACCTGGCTGGGCCGGGAGGCCTCCTACGGCTCATGAATGAACTCTTTCTCCCGGGAAGCTTCGATTCCCCGCTACCTACGCTAGCCCTGGCTCCTCTCCGCCCTCTCCCCTCCCCCAACCAGTGCTTCGGCAGCCAGGAGCTTGCTGGCGGCGGCGGGGCTTTGTCATCGGAACGCACACAGAGACACGCACACGCGCGCACCCGGCCACCACGGGACCGCGGCGGCCGATGCGCCGTGTCCTTCCTCTCCGTGCTCCCCTCCCTGCCCCCTTTTTAAAAGAGCGCCTCCACACCCTTTCTTCCGTCCTTTACGAGTGCGGTCCTTTGCAACCAGGAGCTTGGGAAGCATTTTAGTGGGGCCTTCCACGGGGGCGCAGGACGGAGGCTGGGAGGAAGGACTCTGGACCCGAGGCGCGCAGAGAGGGCAGTGGATAGCCAGGCTTTGTTTTGCTCTTGCCCCTACCCGGAGAGCGGAAAAGCCTCCGAGGAGCTGGGGCCCACTAGTGAATTGATGTCAGCCAACACTAGTGCCCCTCCCCCACAACCAAAGTGGAACGTGAAATCCCCCTCCGGAGTTAACTCGGGGCTTGGTCCGGGTGGGGTGCATTGCCGTGAGGAGGGTATCCCAGTCCACAAGTAGCTCTCCCTACACAAGTGTGCCAATGTCATTAGGGTGGCTCCTGTTGCTTGGGGGTGCTCCAATGGTGCGCCCATAGCCCACTCCTACACGCTGCGGAGGGCGACGGGGGCCCAGGAGTTGGGGCTCCCCTGGGAGGCTGAGTGGAGGAGACGCCGCTTCGGGCCATGCAGCACCTCCCGGCTGCCTTCCGGGACAGCGAGCACGGAGCCAGGGCGGCCTCTCGCCTTTCATTACGAGGCCTACGAAAGCAGCAGCCCAGGCAAATATGTAGCTATTAAAATTAATCGCCCTGCGTTGTCAGCTGAACATAATGCAAATTATTTATGGGCTGTCTGTGCAATATTTATCATCGTGCAGGCTCCGGGCGCTTCGTGCCTCCCGGCCTCCCCCTCCCGCCCTGGCCATTGCAGGGCGAAGCTGCTCAGGCTGCGGTGGCCCGGGGGCCCTGGGCACCCGAAGGGGGTTCCGAGGGCAAGGCCGTGCATCAGGCTGCTTTCCAAACCGAGAGCCTCACTTTAGTTTCTGCCATTCATTGCACACTTATCGGAGGCCTACTACATGCAAAATTAGGTCTGGGAAATCAGAGGGTAAAAACCAATTTGGAGAAATCTGAACCAAACAGACGAGCTTGGGCTTGAGGGGTGATGCAGACAGAGGTTCCTAGGCTGCCTAAGAGAATTTTCTGTGTGGCTCCAGTCGGTCGTCCAACCTGGGAAACCCATGTTTGCGAAAGTCGGATTCGCTCTAGGAGAAACCAGGAGCATTGGATGTGCCCGATAGATCTGAGAGTAACACCGTCGACTGGAGCAGGAATTCGGCGTCCTTAGAACCTCAAAACTTGTTTGCTGATCGCAGATAACAGATTAACTGCTAATTGCCGAAATCGGTCAACCATTTAGTTTATCTCTGCTGGGGGCCCCTTGGTATTCGCCGCACTTTTTATATGTAAAAACAGCTTTGGTACCTCCAAACGGCTTTTGTGAGGCTTTTGTTTCTCTTTCAAATACGGTGTTTCAAAAAACAGCAGCAACACTGCCACCCCACCCCCTCTCCAACCAAGCCTTCGGGTTTAAAAAAAAACAAAAAACAAAACCAAGAGGAGAAATAATCTATAGGACAATCCCCCCCTACTGGTCGGCGCTGGCGTTGGGGCTTTTTACGCAGACCAAGTCGCCCTGGGTTGCAGAGGTAAACAGGCTTTCTGTACCACTGCTGAATGAGTCACCAGGGGGAAGAACCCGGACTGAGGGGCGGGGGAAGGCCTGGAGACGTAAGCTGGATGCCAGGGAGGGAAGGGTGCCTGCTCTAGGGGCAGTAGGGTGGATGCAGGTTTACCCTGGCCCAAGGCTTCAGGGCCACGGAGGGGAAGAGGGAGGCTGAGGTGGGCGGTCCAGCCTGAGGCCCGGCTCGCAAATCAGCGAGGCAGGGTGAATTCACAGCTTGGGCCTCCATCCCCAAAGCGCCTGGGCACCACCTGGGGCCGGTCACGCTGCGTGAGTCCATCTGTGGGGAAGGAGGTCTCGGAGCGCACCCCCCCCACACACACACACACAGTTTTAGCAGCTTGGGCATTCAGGACATAGAGGCAGGCCTAGGGTTTTCTTCAGATGTTCATTTGAAACAAATTATCCTTTTTCTTCAGTGTCCCCATCCCACACATCTACATCACCTTGCACTTAGCTAACCAAGTATGAGTCAGGGCCTACTTTGGGGTCCTGGGAGGGGGTAATCTATGGGCATCTGCTTTCCAGACTAACAGAAGAGGATAGATCCAGGAAGCTACTTTGAGTTTATATTCTGCCGGTTTTCTTCTTACTAAAATGTTATTTGACCCTATTTAAAAGGCCCCCTTTCTTCCCCCAACACCCCCAAATTTTTGACAGAGATATTTCTTAAAACATTCCAAAGGTTGTCTTTTACTTCAGAAACTTATTTTTGAAAAGATGTAAAAGAAGGCTCAAAATACTAGGTTGTTTTTGGATTCCCTTTATCTCAAACATTCTTCTGTGAGTTTGAGAAAGAGCTGATTTTTACTTTTTTGTTTTTGTATTTTTATTTATTATTATTATTATTATTATTTTTTGTAGAGGCAGTTTCACTTTATCGCCCTGGGTAGAGTGCTGTGGCGTCACACAGCTCACAGCAAACTCCAACTCCTGGGCTTAGGCAATTCTCTTGCCTCAGCCTCCCCAGTAGCTGGGACTACAGGCGCTGGCCACAACGCCTGGCTATTTTTGTTGTTGTTGTTGCAGTCTGACCGGGCCAGGTTTGAACCTGCCACCTTGGTATATGGGGCCGGCGCCCTACCCACTTAGCCACAGGCACCGCCCTGATTTTTACTTTTTTAATCAGCAAATCACTGCTTTTTCTACGTGAGACAGACCATATTGCAATGAAGTGGACTGGTCAGGGTGCATCTACAAGGTGCTTAACACTTTGGTCCTCAGAGACCCACGGGAGGGGGGCAGGGTTAAGTTATTGTTCCCATTTTACAGATTAAGAGACTGGGTTCCTCGGAGGCCCTTACTCAGGAAGCTAGTCTTCCTCGTTGAACTGGGGCCAGAAGCCAGGTGAAACCCACCTGCTCCTGCCCACATACCCACCTTCCTCCTACTTAATGCGACTTAGTAAATGCTGCATCCTTTCCTGATATCTGGCTGGCTGCGACTTGGGCCACCTTTCTGGTAGAGGCAACCTCCACAGCCCACATTTTAGGCAGCTCCTTCCGCAGCCTGCAAACCTTAGGGATAGTCTCTTACAACTGTGGTTACTCACTCCCCTCCACCCGGTCAATTCTGACTCCAGGCCCGGGAGAACAATTTTAAAGTGTTTCTGCAGACAGACCCGCTGGTCTCGCCGGAAGTGTTTTATGGACCTGTGAGCCGAGTTAATCCCAGGAGGCGCGGCAGGATTAGTCCCGGGTGTGGGTGGGGGATTCCTGTGTTTAGGTTTAATCCCCATGGGGGGGGGTGAGGAGACGGGGGTCTGATGGTTTAGGCAACGTGTGCCTCCTCCCCATTAAATTCCGAGATCTTAACTAAAGCGGACGGAAACCGAGGCATGTGGCCCTGGACATCCCGGCTCTCGATCACCGGCCAGGCGCGGAGTAGGGGGGCAGGGGGCGCCCCGCGTAGGAGCACCCTGGGAGACCAGTACAGACATAGAGAGCGCAATTGTGTGTGGTTTGTTTTCCCCCCAGGTTTTATTCTTCCAGCCCTGTGGAAAGGAGGAGAGCTGCAACCCGGGGAGGGAGCCGGAAAGAAACACTTAATCACCGGCGTCTCGCTGCTCGTCACGCGAAGATGGCAGCGGCTCCCCTGGGTTTCAAGGTTCCGGGAAAGGAGTGTGTTCTGCCTTGAGGCGCGCGGGCTGCTGCGCTCCCTCCCTCGGCTCCGAGGCCCGCCCGGGCTCACTGAGCTTCTCTTAACGCCTGCGAGTGAGACCGCCCAGCCCCCAGGCCAGCCTGGCCTCCTACGGGCCCGGGCAGTCGCGAAGGCAGCGAGGCTTATGCGCGGCCCAACCGCGGATCTAGAGGTCGCGAGCTAAAAGTAAAGGCTTGAAAGGGTGGGGACACACACTCGTCGGCAGCACGGAAGGGCGTCAAGCTGCGGCCAATACAAGAGTGCAGGGTAGACTCCTACTAGCCAGCCAGCCTTCGCGGGAGAGGGGATTTAGTGCTACCCTCATCCATGAGCAGGCCCCAGTACGCGGTCCTCTCCTCTGCCCCCCCCCCGCGCCCCGCCTTCGCGAAAAACGGGGAGAACAAGTCTCCGCCATCAGCCGTCATTTCCCCGGGGAGATAGGAACCCACAGGCCTGGCTGCGCGCCCCATGGGTGTCAGCGTGCGCACAGGCTCCGGGGAGTGGGAGGGCAGCGCGGTCCCTCCCACCCGGACTCTTCCCCGGCGCAGCACACAGCCGCCACGGGCTTCCGAAGCACCCGAGCCAGGAGGAGGAAGGGAAAACGGAGGCTTGGAACGTGTGTGTGTGCGCGCGCGCCCAGGCAGGGGGACGGGTGTTCGGGGGAGGCAGGGTAAGCATAAGCAACCCGGAACCAGCAGTCTCAACCAGGACGGAGGAACTAGGCTCTCCAGTCCCGGGCCCTAGGGCTCCGTGCCCAGGGCTGGAGGCGCAAGCAGAGGGGAGGCTGAACCTTTGGAGGCGCCTCTCGGCGTCTGACCAGCTCTGCGGGAAGAGCCCGGGAGCGCGCTGGGAGCCAGGGGCCTGGCATGCACCAGCCGCCCCCACAAGCGGCCGTTTAGCCCCGCCACCGGGGACCACTGACACTAAGCGATAAGGAGTTCTTCGGCAATCGGCTGTCCCCAGTCCCTAGTCACCTCCGGCGGACGTGACCGCCAGATGCCATGTGGCTAGGTGGGCCAGGAGCCTTTCCACTCCCTTCCCTGACCCCTTCGTTGCTGCAGAGCCACAGGAATGTGTCTGTGTAGGACACTCTGGAACTTTCCTTTGTAAAATAAGGGCCAAACCTCCCGGCCTTCTGGTCTTACGATACTTTCCTGTGGAAGGTTGGGGGTCACCCAACCTTTTGTGTAGTGAAGGTTAGCTCACCTTCACTACACTATACAGCCTTATCTCCCCCTGGTCGTCAATCCAGGTCCTATCCCAAGTTGTGTCTTTGTGCAAGGCACTTAACAATTCTGGACCTCGCTATCCTCATCTAAAGACTGTAATAGTTTACACCTCCTAGGGTTGTTCTGAGGACAACATGTCTCAATACATAAAGTGCTTAGAAAGCTGCCTCCAGTACAAGGCCACATGTGTTTGTTATGATCTAGTACTCTTCTTTTGGATGGGGAGGGAGTAAGAAAAACGTCTAGGTTAAGGTTCCCAAGGAAGCCTACAGGGAGGAGCCAGTGGTTTTGACAAGAGTGTAAAGGGCATTATAATCCACAGAAAAGTTAAGAAGGCAAAATGGGCTCAAACCATCTCAACTAGACTTTCCCTTAAAGGTCCCCGTGTGTGGTGGTGTATAGAACCTAGAGTGCTCTTTTGGTCTGGATTAATGGCAGGTTCCCGTTAGGGTTAGGGCTCAGGCACCCACCCTCTCCCTGCAACCTTGGGGAACAGCACTGGTTTTGAGGACCTCTAACCTATTCTTCCAGACAACCCTTTTTGATGACTCAAGGCCACCTCCTCTAAATAAATTCTTGGAGGAGGTGGGCAACAGCCACCAGATCTTCTGGGGGGTGTATTTAGGATCTGAGTTTAACCCTGGTCCAGGGATGGCCACAGCAGGCCTGGTCCCTGGGCCCTTATCCCGCCAAATTTACTAACAAATGCAAGAACTGCTTATATAAACACAATCAGTCAGATTTTTAATTTCAAAAGCCTTCCCATTACCTTTGAAATAGGGTCTTCTGAACGATGGGGAGGAATTTGGTCACTTAAGAGCCTGAGCAGGCCTCGACCTGCCCCCCCTCCTGGCCTCTCCCAGGTCACCCATAATTCATTAGGTGAGGCTGCCTATTCCTTTCCAAACACAACGTAAATGGCCTTTCCCTTACGTTGCTATTGGCGTTTGCCTAATCACTGAAATGTGCTGGTGGTGCGCTCTCGCTCTCAATAGATCTTTATCGGAACTGTGCGTGCCAGGCTGCCAGCCCTGAGAAAGACAAAGAACACGGGCGCCTCCAGGTTTGCCCCTGAGGCTTCAGGGTCACCTCCGGGACTTCCCCTCCACAGCCTCCAGCCCCTACGAGCCGCTGCCGGCCAGCCTCCGGTATAAACCTGCAGCCCTAAATCAGAATTCCAGTTCTCGAGCGCCACCCGGAGAGTTCACATTTCCCCTCCTCCGAGGCCGCGTGGTGCGCAAGTGAGAGCCCGAGGGTGGCGGCACTTCACGTCTCGGCGGCCCCCTCCCCGCACCCTGCAGCACGTACGCAGGAAAAGAAGCCAAGAGGAAAACGTGGGCTATAAAAGCCAAAAAACCCAGGGCCATCTACTACGTACAAAGAACCCCAGGCAGGAGTTTGCCAGAAGTAAGCAACCCCCAAGTAGAAACTACAACTAAAATAAATCTTCGAGTTCAGTTAATTAAAGGTTCTAGAAGGTGGGGCGCAAAGGGGACTCCGTGTTATTAGGACCCACACCACCCCGCCAAGATATTAGTGCTCAGCCCTGCACTTCCAAGCCAACGTTTAATACCAGGCAGACAGCAACGTTAGCATCTACCAGCTAACCAATTCTCACAGTATTTATAACTGACTCAACGTGTATTTGGGGGGGGGGGGAGGTTGATCTTGCTTGAAATATACATGGGAAACCTGTATTTAGATGGAGTAAGTTCCCGCAGCTGTCTGACCACATTTGTCTGGTCCCTCTGAGAATCCACGTTTTCTAGCCCGGGAAGGGGCAGGCGGCCCTCTTGGCTCCTCCTTCGGCGGTTTCCTGACGAGGCGTCCATCCTCCCCAAGCACCAGAAACGGAGGCGGCCGCATTAATACTCGCGGCAGCCTGCTCTGACCTATGCTGTCATTTTTTCCATCGGTCAGGATAGGGCGCGCGCGCGCGCGCGGGGTGGGGGGCTCTGCACGGATCGTTGGGTTTTCCCCAGCGAACTTAACACCGAGGCAAAAGGGGCAGATGGAAACCAGGCCCCGGCTGGCCGGGCGCGCGTAAGCGCCGCACTCTGCAGCTCGACGCAAAGCCAGGGCTGGATTTTTGCGGCCCCGGCCCGGCGGCCTCCTGGAGCCGGCGCTATCTTCTCTCCCTCGGGCTGAGCAAACGTGCTCGCCTAATTCCGCCCTGGAGACAGCAGCTGTGCAGCAAGAGGGGGAAGAGAAACCGCAACTTTCCCAGCAGAAACTGTGTGCACACAGGGGAGGTTAAGGCCCACCCCGATTCTGTGCACGTACCGACACAGCATCTAATCAGTGTCACTGCCAGGAATACGCTTCCGCGGCGGGCGACACCCCCGCCCCCGCCAACCTGCAGGAGGGAGGGGTGATGCAAATGGCGTCTCGCGTAGTCCTACCCTGCTCAGCACCCGCTGCCACGACTCTGAACAGACGTTGCAGCGAACTGGGGCGCAGCGTTTGGGGACGGGAACACGCTGGCGGCCCTGGGGTTCTCAAGGAAGAGGAACTAGCACCACTCCTCACTCTGAAGCCATTTCCCCGCCCCCACCTCCGGAAGAGCCGCCCTTCCTCGACTGGCGTGAGGGGCGGGAAACTTTGCAAGACAACTGTTCGTGCTTTCCCCGCGTGGCACCGGAGAGAGGGACGTGGGTGGGCTCCCCGTCCGAGGCCAGACCACACTATCCCAATCTTCCAGGCCTCGGAACTGAATCTCGCAGACAACGGATGGGGGGCAGGATATATTTCGGGCCTCTTGGGGGGACGCCAAAGTCATGCGTCCTAAAGGATGCTGGCGGATGGCCAAGTTTGTGTCCTTTTTCCTCCCACGCCAGAGTAGCGCGCGTCACTTTGGGGAAACGTCAGACCCTTCACTACTGGGCACGAGGCCACTCCTGCTTGAAGGCAGGGCCGACGGTTTTTCTACGGGAACCTCTCCCGCCCGGCGCACGGCTCCCACACCCCTGGGGAGCCCCCAGAGACAGCCCGCGCCTTCCCTCGCCCGCTCTTCCGGGGAAAGGGAGGCGTGTTTGTGTTGTATGCACTACCGCCCCGGCTCGCACCCCCATGGGGCCACCTCGGCAGCCTTCCCCAGCCACAGCTTCAGTGGATCCCCTCCAGGAGTAGCCCTGCGGGACGCGCCCTCCTCGATACGTAATGGGACGCCCCTGGGACGCAGGCAGGGATGGCTGTTCGGTCGTTCCGGGATTTGCGTGCAAGAAAACAAGGCCGGCGGCTACAAGAGCGGCGCCTCCATTCTTAGGGTTCAAACGCCCGGCAGTCTCCGCGTCGGTTCTACTCTTGCCTGGGGGGGGGGTCTGTTTCCGCCTTCTTCTCCCCTCCCTGCGATTCCTGGTCCCGCCTGTACAGCACCACGCGGAGCTCAGAGCTCCCCGGCTCCCACACCAGCCCTTCCATCACTCAAGCGCCTCTCTCCCTCTGGGCTCAGGGCGCCGCTCGCTCTCAGCTCCCGGAGTACGCCCAGTCCACCTTCGGCTGCGAAAGCCGCCGCCCCGCGCCACCCCCGACCGGCCCAGCCCTTGTCCCGGTCCGGCTCCCAAGCCAGCTGCGCCGCCACCGCCGCACGTGACCCGCCCCCGTCGCGGCTTCCGCTGAGCTGCCTGTTCCGGAGCACAAACAATTTCTGCTCTGACGCGGGGTCTCTCGGGCCCTGGCGTCCTCTCCTCCCTACCCCCCCCCTTCCGGGTACGAGAACTCAAAACAACTCGCTAACCTTCGGGCCGACCAGCTCCGGCTTCTTCCGACTCCGGCATTCCGTTCAAACCCAGCAGCCGCGGCTTCTAAGATTTCACTCCGCGCCCGGGCTGGGGGGGGAGGGGGTGATTTCACCCGGAGGGGGTGTCTCGGATCGAAAGAGCCACTTCACGCTCTTTCCCTTCCTCCGAGGTGAGTTTTTATACTATGTTTAGGCCCCGGGGAAACGCAAACAGCCGCGCAAAAAAGAGCCCCCCCCTTCACCCTACACATGCCGCCTTGTCCAGTGACCCGATTTCCAGGGTCAGCAGCAGAGGGCCTGGCCAGCTTCGGAAATACCACCAAGCGGTGGACTATGGCACCAGTCAGAGCTGGGGTGGGAAGACTGCGCTAAATAATAATGGTAGCTCCCACTCCCATGCTCTATGCTAAATACTTCTTAAACCCTCCAACTTTACAAGGCAAGAAACTGAGGCATAGAGAAAGGTCGGTTATGTAACTTAGTCAGTTACCCAGCTAGATAAGTGACTTAATAAGAACTTGGACTCTGATCTCTCTGAGACCAGGGTGGTTAAACATACGCTATACGTCTGCTAATAGTTGTATCAAAAGTACAGACCCGTCTACAAAACCTAGTGTTTACTTGAGGGGTATGTATTTTGTATGTATTAACAGCAGTGTGGTTGGCATATAGTAGACAATAAACAATTGTGGAACGTAGCCATGTGTTGCGGGCGCCTGTAGTCTCAGCTACTCGGGAGGCTGAGGCAGGAGAATCGCCTAAGCCCAGCAGTTGGAGGTTGCTGTGAGCTGTGTGACGCCAAGGCACTGTACCGAGGGCGAGATAAAGTGAGATTCTGTCTCTAAAAATAATAATAATAATAATTGTGGAATGAATGGGTGTTAGAATAAATGATTGGACAAATTGGTGGCATGTGGTTTTAGAGAAAAAAGCCCTAATCATTGTTTCTTCTGAGAGATTGTCCTGCCATAATAAAACTTGTAGCTGTTTTGTTTGTTTGTTTTGGTTTTTTTAGTAGAGGCAGAGTCCCACTTTATCACCCTCAGTAGAGTGCCGTGGCATCACACAGCTCACGGCAACCTCCACCTGCTGGGCTTAGGCGATTCTCTTGCCTCAGCCTCCCAAGTAGCTAGGACTACAGGCCCCCGCCATAACGCCCGGCTATTTTTCTGTTTTTGCAGTTCAGCCGAAGTCAGGTTTGAACCCACCACCTTCGGTATATGGGGCCGGTGCCCTACTCGATGATCCTGTTTTTTGAGTGTTTTTGGAAACTCTGTATTCAAAAATACATTATATTAACCTCCCACCCTTATCCTCTGGCCAACCAGCCTGGCAAGCCTTTGAACTTGCTGGGGCACATACCCCAAAGCAGCTTCACTTGATCTCGGCCGTTTTACCTCCATCCTGTTCCTGCTCTGTAAGACTCTGCTAAGGGTCAGCCAGCCTGGAACTACAATTGAAGTGACTGAACACATAGCAAGAGGGGAGGAGGGTACATCCACCAAAAGTGCTTCATTGGCTTCCCTTCCGCAGGCCCCTGGGGGTGGGGGGAAGCATGGCTTACAGCTCAGTGGTTACTTTTTTTTTTTTGTAGAGACAGAGTCTCACTTATTGCTCTCGATAGAGTGCTGTGGCGTCACACAGCTCACAGCAACCTCCAACTCCTGGGCTTAGGCGATTCTCTTGCCTCAGCCTCCCAAGTAGCTGGGACTACAGGCTCCCGCCACAACGCCCAGCTCTGTTTTCATTTTGCAGTTCGGCCAAGGCCAGGTTTGAACCCGACACCTTCGGTATATGGGGCCGGCGCCCTACTCGCTGAGCCACAGGCACAGCCCCAGCTTTTTAATTCATGGAACACAATGTGCAGCTGGCTTCAGAGTTGGAGCCCTCACCAGCTGTGAGATCACATCTCGAGGAAGACACCCATCTACTTT
>CAUYON010162079.1:0-35889 GCA_963573935.1 Arctocebus calabarensis | reverse complement strand
TGGGCAACCTTGCCTGGTTCCTGATCTAAGTGGAAATGATTTCAATTTAACTCCATTCAATACGATATTGGCTGTGGGTTTGCTGTAGATGGCCTCTATTAGTTTAAGAAATGTCCCTTGTACACCAATTTTCTTCCGTGTTCTGATCATGAAGGGATGCTGGATATTATGAAAAGCTTTTTCTGCATCATTTGAGAGAAACATATGGTATTTATTTTTTAATTTGTTTACATGCTGACTTACATTTATGGACTTACATATATTGAACCAGACTTGAGATCCTAGGATAAAGCCCACTAGGTTGTGGTGTATAATTTGTTTGATGTCTTTACCATTTCTGATTGATGAAATTAGAGATTTTACTCTTTTTTCCCTGATTAGTTTAGCCAAAAGTTTATCTATTTTATTGATCTTTTCAAACATTCAACTTTTTGATTTATTGTTGTATAATTCTTTTGTTTTCAATTTCATTTAATTCTGCCCTGATTTTGGTTATTTCTTTTCTTCTGCAGGGTTTGGGGTTGGAATGTTCTTCTTTTTCCAGTTGCTCGAGGTGTCCTATTAAGTTGTTAATTTCCTCTCTTTTTGTTTTCTTGAGGAAGGCTTGCAGTGCTATAAATTTCCCTCTAAAGCCTGCCTTTGAAGTATCCTACAGGTTGTGATAATGTGTATCTTCATTTTCGTTTTGTTTCAAAAATTTGCTGATTTCCTCCTTAATCTCATTTATGATCCATCTATTATTCAGCATAAGGTTATTTAGCTTCCATGTTTTTGTTTGAGTATGCAGATTCCTGCTATTGTTGAGTTCAACTTTTACTCCATGGTGGTCCAAGAAGATGCAAGGAATAATTTGTATTCTTTTAAATTTACTCAGGTTAGACTTGTAACCTAAGATGTGATCAATTTTGGAGGATGATTCATGGGCTAACGAGAAGAATGTGTATTCAATTTTATTAGGATGAAATGTTCTGTAGATGTCTGTTAAATCCAGATGTTAAATGGTTAAGTTTAAATCTAAAATTTCTTTACTTAGTTTCTTATTGGAGGATATATCCAACACTCTTAAAGAGCATTAAAAATCTCCAACTACTATGGAGCTGGACGAAATCAAGGTACTCATGTCTATTAGAGTTTGTCTTATAAATTGAGGTAATTTCTGGTTGGGTGCATAAATATTAATTGAAATCTCATCATATTGAGTATTACCTTTAACAAATATGAAATGACCATCCTTATCCTTCCTTATTTTGGTTGATATAAAACCTATTATACCTGCGAATAAGATTGCAACACCTGATTTTTTCTGTTTTCCATTTGCCTGGAATATAGATGACCATCCCTTCACCTTGAGTCTATATTTATCTTTCAAGGTAAGATGAGATTCTTGTATGCAGCAGGTATCTGGCCTAAGTTTTTGCATCCAGTCCGCCAACCTATGCCTCTTTAGAGGACAATTTAAACCATTCACATTAGTTGAAAATATTGATAAATCTGTAGAAAATCTATTGGACATTTTTAATCCTTTCATCACTGTGGAAGTTGGAATTTGATAAGAAGTTTCTGGGTGAGAAAACTTTCATGGTGGAGGATTATGCTGATCATTATGAAGGATAGGTTTGAGAATATCCTAGAGGGCTGGTTTAGTTATAGCACATTGCTTCAACATGTGGATGTCTTTAAAGTTAATTTGTCCAACATAAATGAAACTCAGTTTAGCTGGATGCAGGATCTTGGGTTGAAGGTTATTTCATTTTAGGAGATTAAAAGTTGATGACCATTCTCTTCTAGCTTGAAAGGTTTGATCAGAGAGATCTGCAGTTATTCTAATATTCTTCCCCTTGTAAGTAATAAATTTCTTGCATCTGGTTGCTTTCAGAATTTTCTCTTTCATATTAACTTCAGTGAACTTAATTATGATGTGCCTCAGGGATGTCTTATTCGAGTTGAGTCGTGCTGGGGTTCTGAAACTGTCTGCTATCTGAATTTCAGAATCTCTTGGCATGTCTGGGAAGTTCTCTTTCATAATCTCATACAGAAGAGACTCTGTGCCTTGTGATGCCACTTCGTTGTTTTCAGGTATGCCTATAAGATGAATATTGGTTTTCTTCATGTTATACCAGAGCTGTCTGAGAGAATGATCCATTTTTGCCTTCCATTTCTCTTCCTCTTTGTAGGTTTGGGAGTGTTCAATAGCTTTGTTTTTGATGTCAGAAATCCTTTCTTCTGCTTGCTCCATTCTGTCTCTGAGGGATTCTACTGTATTTCTCAGATCTTTAAGGGCTCCAACTTCTTGTCTCAATGTGTCCGAAATCTTTAGTCATTTGGTCTTTGAATTCCTTGACTTCTTGAGACAATTTTTAAAATGTTTCCAGAATTTCTAATTCCAACTTTTCCTATATTTTATTGGTCTTGTTTGCGATTCAAATTCTGAATTCGATTTCTGACATTCAGCCATCTGTTTATGCATAGGATCATCATTTGTGTCCACCAAATTGTCCCTTGGGGGGGGTTCATCTACTCTGGTTGTTCATGTTTCCAGAGCTTTTCCGCTGATTCCACCTCATGATTATTTTGTGCCATTTGGCTGGATGAGTAGATAAGGGTAAGTTGAGTTAGGGGTTCTAGGAGTAGTGATTGACCAGTCCTTTGCTTGAAAACTGGGACTGGTGTCTGTACCTTTTCCCCTAGAGTTTTGCTAAGGACATGTACAGTCTGCTGCCTGTGAAACTGGGGGCCTTCTTGGTGTGGTGGGGTTAAGTGGCTCTGTCTTATTTTCAGCTGGTCTCTGCCTTACCCTAGAGTATAAGTTACCCTGTGTTGGAGTTTGAGCTGTGGAGAAATACCAGCAGTTAGGTCACCATGCCCCCCACAGACAACAATTGGAAAAGGAAAATCAACCCTTCCCACTACCACACACCCAGAATACTACTTTGGAAAGTCCCTGGATGATTGGCCCAGTTGAAGAGGTCCCAATCCATTGTCCCATTCAGCACCAACCTCAAATAAAAGAGTTGAAAAGTCTCTGACAACTAGATAGCAGGAGTCTGCTAGCAGCTCTACTATACCTCGCTCTGGTGCTCTTTGAGCTCAGGCGGGACCCCTGAAAGTAAGTTAGTCTGGGAAGGTTGATGCCTCCTTTCTCACCTTGCCCTTCTGTCACACCTAGTCTCTGGTAACCCTGCAGAGCTGTGATCCAGTTACCTCCAGTGAGCAGATGCGCCAGAGGTTTGCACCTGCCTGGGTCACAGAGGAGGTCTGTGGCTCCTCGGCCAGTCTACCAGTCTCTGTCACTGTTTGGCAGGGGGAGGTGAGACCTGACAACCTGGGTACTTGATAGGGGCTAGGGCGATTCATTCAGTTCCAGCCCTGTCCCTGATTCATGTTGCTGATAGAACAGAACAAGTTCACAGAATTTTTCCCTTGTGGGTCAGATGTTGAGCTGCTAATAGGGTCTGACTCAGTCTGTGAGTTCTAGCCCTTTGCCTCAGCTTTCATACCCTGAGGGCCAGGTTTGTCTGAAGCTAAGTAAAGCAGTCTCTGCCCGGCTTTCTCAGCATGTGTATTCTAATCTCCACACTCTGCCCCAGCCGGTACCACCTCAGGCATAGCCTTAATTCCCAAGTCCTGTGCCTCTGCTGCAGGACAGCTCTTCTGGTGGCTGCCACTGGAGAAGCCACCTAGCTTCCCCCAGCCCCCCAGAGAGACTGGGAGTTCTCCTCAAAACATCCCCAGGATGTGAGCCCCACTGCCATTGTTCCCACAGCTGAGGCTGCTGCTCCGTGCCTCAGGGGACCACCTCTCCAGCTCAGCCTCCTCTCAGCTCACTTTCCTCTCACCACTCCTGAGCCAGAAAATTAGCACAGATCAGCAACAGTCTGCACCCCATCCACAACACTGGAGAAAATGTCCAATAATCTGGACTCCGTGGGAGACCTCCAGATCTCAGGGGAGTGCTGGGAGTTCAAACTTGCAGGTAGAGAATATATAGTTTTATGCCTGGCAGGAAAGTGCCATAGCACCCTAGTAGAGGAAGGAGGTCCAGTTTTTAGAAGGCCTCTCCTGTGGGGTAGAGTGGGAAGACATATGAACTTTGCTCGCTTGTTTGTATAGAGGTATGGAGTATACTGCAAGCCATTCTCATGGGGGAGGGGACTCCTGTCTGCTTGGTGATGTGTTCTGTACATTTTGTTTGTATCCTTGGCATCGCAGGTTGCACTAGCAGGGTTGATGTGTGTTCTTCGAATTTCTCTTTTGTCTCAGATCCGAACCATTGGCTTTCATGCTAAATTTGCTAAATTTCTGTCCTTTAACTCTCTTTCTGAATGGGAGACTCTATGGAAAGCTGGATACAGACTGCCATCTTGGCTCCTTGAGCTATTGTATAAAACTCTTAACAGACACCCATGGACACATCACACCCAACAGCAACAGAACACATATTCTTCTCACCTGCACATAGTTATCCAGAATAAACTATATGTGAGACCATAAATCATATCTCCATTCATTTAAAAGGGTATAAGTCATAATAAGTATATATTCTTTGACCACATGGTATGAAAGTAGATATCTTTCTGTGAGTTTATTACCATGGCACTAAATCAGACAAAAAAATGACAAGGAGAATAAATAGTATGTGCAGTTTAATATCACTATGATTATAGATGCAGAAATTCTCAATAAAATACTAGGAAACCAAATCTGGAAACATACAAAAAGGATTATATACAATTATCAAGTGGGATTTGTCTCACTAGTGCAATGTTTCAATGTACAGAGATCAATCTGTTTAATATGTTGTGTTAATAGAATAATGGACATTTACCATGCTACCATCTCAATAAATATGGAAAAGCATCAGACAAAATCCAATGCTTTCTCATGATAAAAACAGTTAACAAATAGAAATAAATGGGTATGTCTTGCATCTGACAAAGAGTACTATGTAAAATCTGTAGCAAACATTATACTTAATTATGAAAAGCTTTCCTCCTAAGATCATGAATGAGTCAAAGATGCCCTTGCTTGAAAATTGTAGACTACATTATATGGGACGTTTTAATCAGGGTGCTTAACAAAGTAAATGCCCTCTGGTTAAAGAATCATATACCAGAACTGAACAACAGGAAAGAAAGGCATCTTAACCAAAGCAAACAATCATATCTCAGTGAAAAAGAGGTTGTGAAACCCACTGAATAGCAGAGAAGTTCAGTGGGGGTCAAGGCGGAGCTGATCCACAATTGGCAGACATAAATAAAATGGTATTCTGGGCCAAAGGCCCACTCCTCACAAAGGTGGGAGTATGGAGGGAGAGGGAGATGAGGTGCAGGTGGGTAGGGTTAAATTAGAGAGGATGCAGGGGAAGCAAGAACATGTGCATCTGGTCATAAGCAGACCATCATGCAACTTAGGAAATGCACTGTCCCAGGGTCTCTTGGAGATAAATGTAAGAGATGCAGGCAGTCAAGTGTGGCAGGTCAGTGCACAGAAGCAGTTGGGACACAGATACAAGTAGCTGAACCTCACCAGTGGATGAGCAGAGAAAGTCAAGAGTCTGCCCCTACCAGGAAGATATGAGGAATGCTGTGTATATAAGGTATCAGGGAAGCCTCAGCAAGTCCAATCAAGGGCTGAAAGTTTGCTCAGGGATTAGTTCTTTTTGGCTAAGACTGAAGCAGTGTACCACTGGGTGTCCTTCACATGTCTTCCTTCAGCCTTACAGAGGAGAAGAAAGGCAGTTTTATTTTATTTAAAATATTTTTATTTCAAAGTTTTAAGGAGCTGCATGGATACCTTGTATACAGATTAAGTAGAGATGTTTGGAAAAATTGTTTTCTAAAAGAGCAAGCACACTAGATCAAGATCCTCCTCCTGTTCTGTCTCTTTCATGCCCTCTGCTGACCAAGCTTAACTAGAGCTCACTAGAGCTCACTGCATAAAAATGCTTAGAGTCCATCCATTATCACAGAAGAGGTACTCAGGGATAAATTTAGTACTGAGAGGCAATTAACTAATAACTGGCACAATCTTGAAGAAGAAGAACTATACAGGAAGACTTGCTCTGTAAGACATAAAGCTTTGATAATTAGGAAGGTGTAGTACTGGTATGGGGATAGAAAAATTACCCAATGGGATGGAACAGAAAGGTAGAAAAAGATACATATAAATCTCTGACAAGAAAGTAGGAAAATGACACTTCTTCTACATATATGGCAAATACGAAGAAAATTTATTTTATCTGATATCATAGGTAGATCAGAATTCTGAAAGTGAAAGAGAAAGGGTAAAGCTAATACATGATAATTTAAAAGATTATCTTTATTTTCATAGGGTGGAAATTGTTTGTTATAAAGGAGAAAAAGTAGACAGGTCATGAAGAAAAAATTTATCAAATAGACTGCATTGATATGAAAACATTCCAGTCATCAAAAGACAACACAGAGTCAAAAGGCAGTTAAGAGTAAGAGAATATATTTGGAATGCATGTCTATATCCCTAAGGTATGACGAGCATTGATCTATCAATGTTTTAGAAAAGTAAAAAGAAAATTTGGCAAAATATTAAATAAATACCAGACAATCTAAGATGTCCAAATGGCAAACACACATATAAACAGGTGTTTGATCTTATCATCAGGAAAATGAAGACTTATGACACATGATACACCATACAGACATAAAAATACTTGACCTAAACAAACAAATGTCTATAAAGACATGGAGCAACAGGAATATAAATTGTTATAATAATTTTAGACAACTATTTGATTTTAAAGTTGAGCATATATGCACTTCTTAAGACCTAGCACTTCTACTCTATGTATGTACTTAAGAGAAATTTGAGTACAAGTACTTGAGGAGACATATGCTGATGTGTTCCTAAAAGCATTATCTACAATAGCTGGAAGCTAGAAAAAAATCCACATATTTATCAAAATTATAAGCAATCAATAAATCATAATTTAATTCAATAAAATATGATAAAGCAATGAAACCAAGTACAGCTATGCAAAATAATTCACTGAAAGAAGCCCGATGAATAAAAGTACATATTTCATAGTATTATTCCACTTATAGAAGTCCAAAGGCCATAAAAAATTAAAGTGTTTTTAAGTATAGTTTAACTTAGGAGAATACAAGGATAGTAATTGAGAAAAGAGCACAAAAAATAAATTATTACATGTAGGTAATATTCTACTTAAGAATAGAGTAATGATTATACAGCCGAATTTTATACTGATTTATTGAATATATTCATGTTCGTGATTTATTATATTATAGGTCAACAATGGTCTGAATTATAGATAAATTTGAAGAATTTTTAATGTCTTACATTAAATGGAATGGGCAAAAAAGAGAATGAACAATTTAAGAAATAATGATCGTCCATAGATTTGGGAGAGTATGGTTAAAAATAGTTATACATACTGATATCCTACTGTTGATTGAAAGCTTAGTGATAATATAAACTATCAATTATCACATAGTTTGTATAATATATGTATAATATATACTCTAGTCTTACAGTAAAATAAGCTAGAAGAAATGTTATTCAAATCATAAGGAAGAGAAAATATATGTACATTTCTTTTAGAAGAAGAGGATCCTTATAAAGGTATTCATTCTCATCAGCCTACTCTGAGTCGGCTGAGAAAGAGGTAGAAGAGGTGTTGGTCTTTTTGTCTCAGGGCTGGCAGATACAAAAGAAAATCCATGTATAATTAGGCTCCCAATGATCAAATGTATATTGTTCAAGGGTCAATTGTATATTTATTCATACATAACCTAGTCAGAGTTTCCAAACTACAAAGACAGGAACAAAAAAGAATCTGGAGAAGCTTATGCAGGAACAGCATCCTATGGTCTAACCCAGTCGGTCATGTTGGAGCAGTAATCACATGTGAGCTGGAAACACATGTGAGAGGAAGCAAGTGAGTAATGTAGAGACTAAAGTGTATGTTTGTTTTACCATCAAACCTCTCAGATTTCAGAGCTGAATAAAAATATGAAGTTAGCAAAATAGAACTGATTAGGCAGTTATAAAGTGAAGAGTAAATACTAGCTAATGTGTCTGATAATGGCATCTTTGGGAATGAAATTAAAAAAAGCATTTGATTAAAAAAGCAACAAGAAATCAAGTAACTTGACCACAGGATCAAGATGACAATGTTCTCTATAAGAACAAGTTCATAAATATGGACAAAGTATATGGTATGGAGAGGTAAGTTGCATATCAAACACAAAACAAAACAATCCCACAAATAAAGTAGACTCTACCTATGGCCAAACTCATTAAGAATACATATAAATTCATCTAAATAACACTGGATGGGTTATGACTAGAGAAATAATCACTTGAAAAAAATTTGCTAAGGGTAGGTGTACACATATAGGTGTGTATATATGATGGATGCAGGTAGGTGAATGTAGAAGAAATAAAATTTCTCAAATCTCAATTCCTGGACAATCAAACCTCAAACAACCTGTGTTTCTGTCTTGATTATGACAGCAGATAAAGTTTGAAGTTGCCTAATTGCTACTTCCATTCTTTCTTCATTACTACTTCTTCTTAAAAAAAAAAGGCTGCATATGTGAACCCTAGAATTTTCTTTTCATTTAAAAAAAGGAGGCATTGTAAAAGAACTCTGAGGGTGCCTCAGAATTAACATCACCTAATCTGAAAAAATAGATGAAGGACTCTTTACTCAAGTGTATTATAATTTTTCTGAGTAATAAATTGTAAAGTGAGCTCCTTCATTACTATGGAAGTGGGAAAAAAAAACAATAGAAAAAATTCAAAATATGAAAACTAATTTGCCATGAAATGCTTAAAGAAAATCACATAACCCCTGCATTTCCTTAATTAAAAGTTTCATGTGAATAAAATTAATCAAGAGAAATGAAATGTTTAAAACACTCAGTTATTTCTAAAATAAAATTGTATATATTAAATAGAAAACATTCCAGAATCACCTTGAATAGCTTTATATTAACCAGAGCTAAATAACAATTAAAGCAGAATATAGAGAAAAATGACTGTTTTGAGCCCAAACTCAGGAATATATAGACCACTTAAAGCCAATGAATTTTTGTCATAGAGCATCTAAAATATTCATAGGTCCCACACTAGAAGAAATTTATTGCTGGTATCAGGTATATAAAAGGTTGATAAACTGCTTTCCTGACCTTGGAGAACTTTGTTGGCATATTAAGAGACTTTGATACATAGCTGAATGCAGACATGCTTTGTGATTTGTTAGATGCACAGTTTTGGGCCTGCACTATTAGGTGCTCGGGTAACAAGAGAAATCTCTAGACAAGGCAGGGTGTATGAACAAGCTGTATTCTCACTGGCAAATGCAGCAAGGGAAAACTCAGGAGATTCAAATGTTGAACAACTCCATTTAAACACCACACAAGCCCAAACTTGATGACATGTGTATCGTTCCCTGCAGTATGTCTGGTTCTCTGCTGCCTCTTTCCTTTTCTCACTGGTAACGTAGCGCTTGACCCTCTGTACCTTGTTTACAAAGCAATGCCTTATGCAGCACTTGAGGCTCTAATGAGTGACAGCAGCTAAGAAAGACTGCATTGTGAAACTAAAGCCAACCAGAGTTTTAATAACTTGAGTTCCAAGCCTTGTTAGCTCTATAGAAATGTCCTTGAAATATAAAGGCTTCATGACAAACTAAAGTATGGAAAGTGGGAAGTGCTAAAATGAAGTGAGCATCGGGAACATAAATTGCTAAAATTCATTTTTATTTTATATCCCAGGAGCCACCTTTAGAAACACAAACATTCACTACAAAATTTATAAGAATGGCTCTTAAATTATATATTTTTTCTGTAATATTTAATCTATTGCTTTCATTGGTTTTATCAAGGAGTGAGTTCAAGGTTAAAAAGCATACTAAGCAACAAAAATATAATTCAATCCACAAGTGATGAGACACAAAGTTTATTTTTTCTGATCCATTACAATGTATCATTTCTTAGATATTTCAAGTCTTTCTTGTGTAAAATCTATCCTATTCTGTTTTATTAAAAGTTGGACAATTGGACAATTGAAACCAAAAATATTTCTTTCTGTTTTATTTTCTGGTTAATGTGAGTGTAAAAACTACTAGTTTACAATATTTGCATTTGTTATATAAAGTCCTTCTTGTAGTTATATCCAGCCCCCAGGAGATGTGCCATATACCCTCACATTGTGCCCATTAAGTGGAAACAATCAATCTCCCTCCTTCTGCCCTTCTCACCCTATCTGTTGTTCCCTCTCTCCCCAAATAGAATTGAACTAAGTTTTTCTCTTATGTGGGCATGTAATAGGTCATCTACGAGGTTCCTAACTTCATATTAGTATTGAGTACATTGGATACTTGAGTTTCTATCTTGTAATACATTACTAATAAGAATAGGATTCAGCTCCATCTAGGTTAATACAAAAGATGTAAAGTCTCCGTTTTTTATAGAGAAATAGTATTCCATGATGTACATAAATCACAGTTTATTAATCCATTTCTGGGTTGTGGAAGTTACCACATCTTGGTGACTATAAATGTAGAAGCAATAAAAATCTAGTCCAAATGTCCTTATGATAGAAATAAATTTTTCCTTCTAGGTAGATGCCTAGTAATTGGATTATAGTATCAAATGGGAGACCTAATTTGAGTTGTTTGAGGATTTCCTATACTTCTTTCCAAAGAGGCTGTAATTTGGAAAGAAGGCTAATAGTTTGCATTCTCACCAACAGGATAAAAGTATTCCACTCTCTCCACATCTGCACCAGCATCCACAACTTTGGGACAGCACGATATGAGCTATTCTCATTGCGGTTAGGTGATAGCTCAGAGTGGCTCTGATTTGTATTTCTCTGATGGATAAGGTCAATGGCATTTGTCTCTGTCTTCCTCAGAGAAGGTTCTGATCATGTCTCTTGCCCAGTGATAGATGGACCTGTTTCTCTTTTTGTTGATTAATTTGAATTCTCTGTAGATTCTAGTTATCAACCTTTGTCAGATTCCTAATCTGCAAATATCTTTTCTCAATCTGAAGGTTGTCTGTTTGCTTTAATTGTTGGACACAATTCCCTTCATAGTACCTGCAAAGTGAATGAAATACCTAGGAATATGCCTAGCAAAAGAGGTGAAGGATTGCTACAAAGTGAATTATAAAACCCTAAGAAAATAAATAGCAGAAGACATTAACAAATGGAAGAACATACCATGATATTGGCTGAGGAGAACCAACATTGTTAAAATGTCTATTCTACTCAGAACTATCTACAAATTCAATGTAATCTCCATTCAAATACAACATCATATTTTGAAGAACTGGAAAAAGTACAAAATTGAAATATAAAACCCAGAAAATACCCCAGATAGCCAAGGCAATTCTTAGTAATAAAAACAGAGCCAGAGGGATCACTCTACCAGACTTAGATTATAATATAGGACCACAGTGATCAAAATAGAATACAGGTGCATGGCATACAAACATGAAAAAATGTTCATCAGCTTTAATCATCAGAAAAATATAAATCAAAACCACTTTGAGATATCATCTAATGTCAGTAAGATTAGCTCACATAACAAAATTCCCAAACAACTGATGCTGGCATGGATGGGGAGAGAAGGGAACACTTCTACACTGCTAGTGGGAAGACCAAGACTATGCAAGACTAAGATGACTTTTTTGGAAAGAAGTTGGGAGAACTAACAGTAGACCTACCATTTGATCCTGCAATTCTTTCACTAGGTATATACCCGGATGATCAAAAATCATTTACAATAAAGACATTTGCACCACAATGTTTATTATAGCCTAATTCATAATTGCCAAGACATGGAAACAGCCCAAGTGCCCTTCAACTCATGAACAGATTAACAAATTGTGGTATATGTACACCATGAAATATGATGCAGCCATAAAAAAGATGGAGACTTCACATCTTCTATGTTTTCCTGGATGGAGCTGGAACATATTCTTCTTAGTAAAGTATCTCAAGAATGGGGAAAAAAAGTATCCAATGTATTCAATACCACTATGAAGTCAATATTTAATCGCCTACACATTCATATGAATGTTAAAACATAACTATGGTCCAGAAAGTAATAGGGGACCTCACCTAGTGTGCCTAATGCAATAGTAAATTTCAAAACAATTAAGGAAAGAGTATAATTGTCGTATACTCTTTTGTAGGTGCCTGGCCTACAAACATGAAAAAATGCTCATCAGCTTAAATCATCAGAAAAATATATATCAAAACCACTTTGAGATATCATCTAATGTCAGTAAGATTAGCTCACATAACAAAATCCTTACACAACAAATAAGTAAGCAATGTGATGGATGTGTTTATAAATTTTATGTGAGCATTTCATATTGTGTAAAATCAGTGCACTCAACTTCATAAATGCACCAATGTAAACAGTTATGATTTAATAAAAAAATTCTATGACAGTCTATGCAAAATAAGCTTTTGTATTCCTAGCATTAAAATCATGCACTCTGGGGGGGGGGAAGCACAGTATTGGCACTACAATAGAGACATAGACATATGAAATCAAATAGAACACCAGGCGGTGAAACCAATCTCTTATTGCTATCTGATCTTTGAATAAACAAACAAAACATGTTGAGCATTTTTTCACGTGTCTGTAGACCATGCTCCTGTCTTCTTCAGAGAAGTTTCTGTTCAAGTCTTTTGCCCATAATGAAACGGAATCACTTGTTCTTTTTTTATTGATAAGTTTGAGTTTTCGGTGGATTCTGGTTATCAAACCTTTGTCAGAAACATAACCTGCAAATATCTTCTTCCATTATGAGGGCTGTCTACTTGCTTTATTTACTGTGTTCTTGGCAGTGTTAAAGTTTTTAGTGTGATCAGATCCCAGTAATGTATTTGTGGTGTTGCTTCAATTGCTTGGGGGCGTCCTTCTCATAAAGTGTTCTCCCAGGCCAATCTCTTCAAGTGTTTCCCTTGCACTCTCTCCAAGAATTTTTCCAGTTTTATGTCTTAAATTTAAGTTTTTTATCCAGTGAGAATCAATTTTTGTTAGAGGAGAAATGTGTGGGTCCAGTTTCAATCTTCTACAAGTTGCTAGCCAGTTCAACCAGCACTATTTGATAAATAGGGACTCTTTCCCCTGGTTTATGTTTTTGATAGGCTTTTCAAACATCAAATGACAATAAGTATCTGGGTTCATCTCTTGGTTCTCAATTCTGTTCCATACAGCTATGTCTCTATTTTTGTACCCATACCATGCTGTTTTGATCACTATAGATTTATAGTATAGTATGAAGTCTGGTAGCATGGTTCCTCCTGATTTGTTTTTATTTCTTAGTAATGTCTTATCTATTTGAGTTTTTTTCGGTTTCCATATAAAATGAAGTACTAATTTTTCCAGATCTTTAAAGTATTACAGAGGTGCTTTAATAGGGATTGCATTAAATCTGTAGATTGCTGTGAGTAGTTTGGACATTTTATCAATGTTGGTTCTTCCCAGCCATGAGCATGGTATGTTCTTCCATTTGTTAACATCTTTAGCTACTTTTTTCTCAGAGTTTCATAGTTCTCATATAGAGATCTTTCATATCCCTTGTTAGGTACACTCCTAGATATTTCATCTTTTTCCAGAACTACTGTAAAAGGAATAGAGTCAATATTCTTCTTAGTAAAGTATCTCAAGAATGGAAGAAAAAATATCCAATGTACTCAATACTTTTATGAAACCAATTTATAATTACTCATATTTTCTTATGAATGATAGATAGTTACTATAGCCTAGGATGGAGAGAAGTAGAGAGGGATGAAGAAGGGAGGGAAAAGATTCACTAGAGAGAGGGTGGGACCACACCTATGGAGCATATTGTAAGGGTACAAGTCAAATCTACAAAGTATAGAACATAAATGTCTTAACACAATCATTAAGTAAATGAGGTGAAAGCTATATTGATTATTTTGATGTAACCATTCCAAACTGTTTAAAAATATCAACACACACACAAAAAGAAAAACCAAACAAAAGCATACAGTGGGGGAAAAGAATCCCTATTCAACAAATGGTGCTGGGAGAACTGGATAATCACATGTAAAAGACCAAAACTAGACCTGTATCTTTCACCATTTACAAAAATTAACTCAAGATGGACAAAAGATTTAAATCTAGAATACAATATGACAAAAATTCTAAGAGAAAATGCGGGAAAATCTCTTGATGATATCAGACTGGGGAAAAACGTTATGAAGACAACTTCAGTGGCAATCACAACAATAACACACATAAAATTTTTTTTAATAAAGGAAATTAGGAGACTTATTTGTTTTCCTGTTTTAAGAAAGACAATTAGGGGCATTGAAAATATTTGTAATGAAGAGAAGGAGATTCTCCTTCACAAGGATTTGGGAAAATCAGACTATACTTATAAATTTCTTAGATCACAGGCAGTGAAATGGTCATGGATAAGATATCCTTCTTTGCTTCTTGCTTTTATTTTAGCAAGTATTACCCTTCAAATTATGTAGAGTCTGCCAAGGAATGCATCATATTCTCTCCCCATAGCCTTGCTTATCTGTGTATGTCTGAGAAAACAGAGCTAACACTATGGATTATTCTCCATTCTCATGTCCTTACCAGGTGGATTCTTGGTGTCCAACAAGGAGGAGAACATCTGGGACTTCTCTTGTGATGTCTAGTTCAGTGTTGTGAGCTTTACCCTTGCAAGGCCAATAATTAAGGTCACTGGTTAAGTACTGGCTTTAAACAAAAGTCACGCAAAATCCTTTTTAAAAATCTAGCTAAAAACACTCTTTTTCAAAATTCTGGAGGTTGATGGATTTGGCTTTTGTCTAGCATGTTGAATGTTCTATACATATCTGTGGTCTTGTCTGGAATGTTTTGTATATGAACTCCTGGGAGCATGTAGCCCTCATTCATTGCTTTTGATACTTCTCACAATATTGTTGTAGTACCTTTTTTACTTAACAAATTGGAACTAAAAGTAATTAGACTTCTGGAAATAAGACTCTTGAACATTTATAATATGGCAGATATTTTTTATTTGCCTTTCCAGACTCATCTTATCCCCTTCACCTTGTTCTGTTCCTCTAGAAGCTGACCTATCTGGGCCATATCAACAAGCTCCCTCTCGCTTCCAGTTGATACTGTGACAACTGAAGACTATCCCTATGACATTATACAAGTAATTACATTCAGTCACAGATTGGAGGATAAAATCCTTGTCCTGGAAGCCATCCGCCGTATTCATGCAACTGTACTTCCTTTTTCCTATTTTACAAGAAAATCCTTTAAAAAATTTTTTGTTTGATTAAGCAATACCCTTCTCTCTCCTTAACCCTAGGGATGCTAGTTTCTCACCTTTGTGGCTACCATAGACACAGTTTCCCTCTGACAAAGGCCTGATAACTAGAATCTACAAAGAACTCAAAGTTATAAAAAAGAAAAGAGCAAATAATCCCATTTAAAAGTGGGTAAGAGACTTGAACGAATCTTCTCTGAAGATGACAGACAAATTGCCAAAAAACACATGAAAATGAGCTTGCTCATCATCTTTAATCATCAGAGAAATGCAAATCAAAACCACTCTAAGAAATCACCTAATTCCAGGAAGATTATCCCATATCACAAAGTCCCAAAACTGCAGATCCTGGCATGGATGTGGAGAGAACAGAACACTTCTACACTGCTGATGGAATTGCAAATGAATACAACCTTTTATGGAAAGAAGTATGGGGAATACTCAAAGAACTAAAGCTGACATTCCATTTGGCTTAATTCATCATTGCCAAGTTGTGGACTCAACCTAAGTGCCCATCAACCCATGAATGGATCAACAAACTGTGACATATGTATACCATGGAATATTATTTAGCCATTAAAAAAGATGGAGACTTCGCATCTTTTACATTTACCTGAGTGGAGTTGAAATACCTTATTCTTAGTAAAGTATCACAAGAATGGAAAAAATAAATATTCAATGTACCCAATACAAATATAAAACAAACATATAAGTAATTACATGCCCATACGAACAATAAAAAACAAATATAGTCTAGCAAGGGAGAGGGATAAGAGGGGGAGGAGATTGGTGAAGGAGGGAGGGCAAATGGTGGAATCTCACCTAATGAGCACAGTGCAAAGGTGTGACAACTTGAACTTTACCTTGGAAGTGAGAACAAAGCAACCTAAAAATCTGTACGTTGATATTACTTTGAAATATAAAAATTAGATAAAATAATAACAAGGAACTATAGAAAAGTAGCTGCCTGTTCTATTTTGAATTCTCTTTAAAGACAGGAATTCCTTTTGTAATAAGAATACTATATGTGGGTTTATATTTGAAGCCAAGGAACTTGAAGTTCAGTTACATGTCAGGCTTGTCTCAAGTCTTTTCTTTTTGTTTATGTCCATAAAGACTGATTCCATGGTTGCACTTTTGAGGTTATTTGTTCTTAAGGACAGTATCTGAGTTATATTTCATCAGGACAGGCAGCCAATGTTGGAGGTGCAGAAATGTTCCGGCCTTGCTGTGGGGTTACAGTTCATAGACTGGGTCTCTGTGGAAGATATATGAGTCCTCCCACCATTGTTCAGTGTTCAGTCCAGGAGCTTAACAGAAGAAATCAATGAGGCACAACTGTGTAAAATAGGGGTCAAATATGTACAGCTGTGGCTCCACATTTATCAGATAGCTATGTTTGATTTTCCTCTAGACAGCATTCATTATTAAAATGGGCTTCAGAAGCTATTTATTAAAAACAAATTGATGCTAATTAATTCAGATTTTGCAATGGCCATTAGTCAGCTATCTCATTGCAAGAAACTAGATCAAATCAAGACTGTTCCTAGCAATCACTGATAACTTTCTATCTCTGAATCTATTTTTAAAATGGGTTTTGATATTTTAAGTTAAAGTAAGCTTTTCTACTCTAGACTTCTGATTACCAGCTGCCTTGTTCTTTTGCTGTTTAACCTTATTTTAGTGATCTGTATTATCTTATTGTCCTAATGATTTATTGATAATATGATGTGGTTTGTATTTTCCATGTATCATAAATTTCTGGATTCAAAGAAATTTTATGTGTTTTCTCTTGAATACTTGGAATTTTTATATCTAAGTAAATTTTTTAAAGAAATAGATTTTTTCCTCCATTTAGCAAGAGAAATACCTCCTGAATATATAAATTCTTTGCAGATTTTTTTTTTTTTTGGCTGGGGCTGGATTTGAACCCACCACCTCTAGAATATGGGGCTGGTGCCCTACTCCTTAAGCCACAGATGCCATCCCTCAATATATAAATTCTAACAAATGACTTCCTGGATATTTTAACTATTCACACTCTATATTTCTTTTCCTGTATATTATTCTTCTTTCTTGCTTAATCCCTTTCTAACAATCACACCCATATAAAAAAAAAAACAGAAAAAAGCCTTTCAAATATTCTTTAATTTTTCTTTTCCTTTAATTAATCTGCATAAAATCCAGTTCAGTTGCCCTTTTGCTCATAGCACAGGCATTGTCTTCCTGAGAGACTGACAATTGGGTGAAGGCAGATGTGAGATATGTTTCCTTCTTTTTCTTCACCTTTCATTAGACTGTTGAACAGTGGAAAGCCAGCAGGAGGCTGAATCTCTAGAAACAGAGAAAGAAAAGATGTGTGTGAATATGGTAATGTGTGTGGGTAGGGCAGGAGCACAGAGAAGGAGCTTGGAATGTACTTAGTGAGAGAAAAAACAGTGAGATAGAAAGGATGTGCACGAGTATGGAGTATGGTTATGTATGTGGGTAGGGCAGGAGCAGAGGCAAGGAGAAAAAGGAATTGTGGGAAAATCGGGACAGAAGTTGTGATAAGGAAGAAATTGCAAGTGAGACAGAAATTCTCCAACAAGCTGAGTTCCATTTTTGTATGTGGTTGCTACTCTTTGAGTGCCATCTACAAATGTTTCTGCAACCTAATTCAATGTCTCTAAAACCTAGACTGTTGGACAGGACCATCTCAAGCCTAAACTGGGGGCTGCAGTGAGCTGGGAGTGTTTTTCTGACACTCTCACTCTACCAAAACCAAGGTCATACGGGATTTGCAAATGAGATCATCCCAGGGTCCTCTCACCATGTCCTGAAGTCCTGGGTCTAGAAGGCCATCTTTAGCTACTTAAACATTTCTCTAATGGAATCCTGTGACATGAGGTTGCTACGTTGATGCTGACTTGGGGTGGCAATCACTCTCATCACCTTCTATTTTGTGTCTCCTACAATACTGGAACTTGTCCCTTAACAGGCTTTATACCTTGTGTTGGTCTATCTTCCAGGGATCATCACTCTACTGTTCCCAATGACTTTCTAGACCATTTTTCCTTAATACCAATGTAGCCTTTTAAACAATGTCCTTTTACTTCCAGTTGATGTGGTAATGTTGTACTCTCCCAGGTCCGTCCTAAGCTTAGCAGAAAAGGAAAGGACATTTCCTGTTGAATAGAACCACTCCACTCTGATCTTAGATCTCCAGATTCTAGAACTGTAAGAAATGTGTTTTCTGTTTAAGCTACTCAAATTTCAGTTAAAATTTCTTATTGCAGCCCAAACTCACTAAGACAGGACCCTTACCTATATTCCTAGATACTGTTAGTATATATGAAACTAAATAATATTTAAAGAACGCAGTGATTGTAACCTTAACAGTTCAAGGTTATATGTTTGGAAAATGCAGTTTTCTACTTTTATGCTCTACAATTTTACACATTCAATTTAACTTGACCAGTTGACAATTTCCTGACTAATTTAGGTGAGCCTTGCATTTTTTGGTCATCTTCAAAACAATACAGTTATATCTTTTAGAGAAAGTCATTGGAAGCCAGTTCCATGGGCAGCATGATAGATGGGGCAGCGTCATGAGTAATGATGTTACCAGCACTAAATAAATGGTATTAGGGAACTGTGGTAGCAAGAAGATCTATATTGTTTCAATACAAACAGCTTGTGAGGAACATGACATTGTGAGTAATAACAGTGTTGCTACCTTTCTCAAGGTGAGAGATATGAAGTTAACAAGCTATGACACGTTTGAAAGGAAAGAACAGGAAGAAATGCTCCTAGACCAAAATACAGAGAAATTGTCCCTGGACACTACAAAGAATGTTCACGTGGCCCGATTGAATAAAAAAGTGCTTAATATCTCTGCTCTATTCATTAATTCAAATCTTCTGTCAGTAAATCACTAAGCCTTATATAGGACCATACATTTTTAAATATGTTTTTTTAACTAAAGTGTTTATATAGATAGAAAACCTTCAAAAAATATTTTTTCCAGAATCTTACACGTGCTAGGGACAGCCCCACGTCACCACGTTCTCTTGGTGACCCATTCACATACCTAGAGGTGTGCACAATACAATAATAATTTGAAAATAATAAGAGCACTTTAAATCTGCAATAATGCCAATAATCATAATTTTCTCTCCAAAGTAAAAGGAAAGCACTTTTTTCCCCCTGACTGTTGGGAGATGTTCATAAGGGAGCTAGGAGATAAACAAACAAAAGAACAAAGGAAAAACAAAATAAAAAAAGGAGCAATATGGGAATATTATTTGTCCACATTTGTCTTATTTCAATTATTAAAACAAAACAAATAATTATATTAATAGTTAAAGGCTAGCCATAATTATAAAAAATTTGATTGAATTGATTGAATTTAATTCATTCATTCAAACTTACTGAAGGGCTACATAAAATACCAGGTATACAAATATGAATAAAAATGTACGTTATCTATCTTTAAGCTTCTAATAGTTTATTGAAAGAAAAAACATGTAAAAAATAATTAAACATGTGTTTCAAAGAAATTGAAGGGAGAAACTAATGTGTATGGGCCCCAGAAGCAAGCTTTATGGATAATTTTTGCAGTCTTAACAAGATTAATAGGAGTTTCCAGGGACATAAGATAAAGAAGTGTAATACAGGATGAGGGATACATATGCAAATATTAATGTGACGCCGAAGTCCTGTTTCCCTTACTCTGTGATTTAGATTCCCAGGATGGAAAATATTTCTCAGTAGCCTTTAATTAACCTCTACAATATAATATGGGTAGAGGAACATTAGTTGGTATAGTTTGAAGGGTATTTCTCAAATTTCTAGACATGCACAGAGTACTATGCAAATTTTAGAATATGCACAGAGTCCTAGCCTCTGATATGTTGATGAATTAATTCTGAAGATCAGTTAAACATTCTATAGAATTCAAAGTCTTTCTCTGTAGAGTTTGTGTTAAACGGCAGATGTTTACTTCCTCGTGTTCTTTACCTCACTCCTGCTTCCATGCATGCTATATCACTTCTGTGCTGTACCTCTGAAAGTTCCTCCTATGACTTGGCATAATCAAATCTTCATGCTCTTTATGCTCTACTAATTCAGATGAAATTACCAAGACATTTTCTAAATCAAGAAAGCACCCTTTTTGATGATTTATTTTTTATAATGGTGATTCACAAACATGGCTGCATGTTGAAAACACGTAGGTGATACTTGTGAGACAATAGACCCCTGGCTTTCGTGTGCTGATATCATAATTTAATTGGAGATAGATGTGGACTAAGCCTTTAAAAGCCTCCCATGTGATTGTCACATGTAGGTTGGCTGAGAACCATTGTTTTATTGATTAGCCCAATATGTACATGTCTGGAACATCTTGCTTGGGGTTTATTATTTTTAATTTCGTAAGTTATATAAATTAGAACACAGTATATATTTTTCTGCATTTTTCTCAGCATTACTTTTCTAGTTCATTCATATTTGCTGTTGAATAATATACCACTGAAACACTGAATATAGCACAAAAAAATTTAGTGGTTTCAAGATTAATACATACTTTTAACAATGCTTAATGAATATTTTAAAAATATCTCATTGTGCAAATCTTCAAGTGTTTCTCATGTGATATACATCATGTTCAAATCAACCAAGTTATTACAAATAATTTGCCAAATTGGTTGTAGCGGTTTACACTATCAACAACAGTGCTTTAAATTTCTCTTTTTCAATCTTCCTTCCAAATACTTGTGATCTCCAGATAGAAATTTTTGTCCTTTTGCTTGTATCTCATTATAGTCTTCAGTTTGTTTCTTAGTTAATCATGTGGTTGAGACTCTTGTTATATAGATAGTGACCTTTTTTATTTCTGATTAATAAGAGTATAGAAATGATTAAGTTACATTGTTTGCATTTTAAGGTAAAGTTCAAGTTGTAGTTGAACCCTTCACCCAGGGAGTGTGCTGTATATCTTTACATTGTGCTCATTAAGTGAGAGCTTGTAAATCCTCCCTACTCCTTCTCTCTCCCCTTTCCCTCTCCTCACCTTTGAATTTAATTTTGTATTTCTCTCATGTGGGGGTATAGTTGTTTATTATTGATTTCATATTAGGATTGGATACATTACATACTTACATTTCCATTCCTGTGATACTTTACCAGGAAGAATATGCTTCAATTCCATCTAGGTACATATAAAAGATGTAAAGTCTCTATCTTTTTATGGCTGAAAATATACCACAGTTTATTAATCCATTTATGAGTTGATGGAGACTTGGGTTGATTCCACATCTTCGTGATTGTGAATTGAGCTAAGATGGACATTCCTGTAAAAATGTTCTCGTGGTAAAATGGATTTTTTTTGTTTTGTTTTGTTTTGTTTTTTCTGAGTAGATAGCGATTAAAGGGATTTAGGAATCAAATGCTAGGTTTACTTTTAGCTCTTTCAGTATTCTCTATACCTCTTTCCATAGAGGCTGTATTAGTTTGCAGTCCCACCAGCAGTGTAAAAGTTTTCCCTTTGCTCCACATCCATGCCAGCATCTGTAGTTTTGGGACTTTGTGATGTGGGCTATTCTCCCTGGGGTTAGGTGATATCTCAGGGGTGGTTTTTGTTCTGCATTTCTCTAATAATTGAGGATGATTAGCATTTTTTCCATGTGTTTATTAGGCATTCATCTGTTTTATTCAGAGAAATTTCTATTCATTTCTAATCACTTATAAATGAGATCTATTCGCTCCTAAATGAGATAATTCGCTCTTTTCTTGTTGATTTGTGTGAGTTCTATGTAGAGTCCAGGTATCAGCCTTTGTCAAAATCATAGCATGCAAATATCTTCTCCCATTCTGAAGATTATCTATATGCCTTCATTTTTATATCCTTAGAAGTGCAAATGCTTTTTTTTTTTTTTCTATTATGTCTCATTCATTTATTTTGGAGGTTGTTTCAATTACCAATGGAGTCTTCCTCATGAAATCTTTTCCCAGGCCAATGCTGTTAAGAGTTATTCACATTCTTTCTTCTTCTAGAATTTTTATCATTTTCTTTCTTAAATTTAAATCTTTTATCCAATGAGAATTAATTTTTGTAAGTGGTGAGAGATATACGTCCAGTTTCAGTTTTCTACATGTGGCTAAACAGTCCTCCAACCACTAGTTATTAAACAGGATTTCTTTTCCCCAGTGTATGCTTTTGTTTAGTTTATTGAAGATCAGATGACAATAAAAATTGGCTGCATTCATCTCTAGGTTCTCTACTCTAGTCAATAGATCTATACCTCTATTGTTGTGCCAGTATCTTACTGTTTTGGTTATTGTCAACTTGTAGTAGAAACTAAATAAGTTCTGATAATGTTATGCCTACAGATTTGTTTTTATTTCTTAGAATTGCATTAGCCATTGGGATTTTTGCTCTGGTTTTATGTGAAAAGAAGTATAATTTTTTAAAGTTCTTCTAAGTATGACATTAGTGTTTTGATGGAGATTACATTAAATCTGTATATCATTTTGGAAATTCTGGACATTTTAACAATATTGATTTTTCCCAGCCATGTACATGGTATGTTCTTCCACTTGTTAGCATCTTCTGCTATTTCTTTTCTTAGGGTTTCATAATTTTCTTTTTAAAGATCCTTCACCTCCTTTGTTAGGTATATTTCCAGGTATTTCACCTTCTTTGAAGTTACCGTGAAGGGAATTGTATCTTTGATTTTATTTTAGCTTGACTGGTAAGGGAATATATGAAGGCTCCTGATTTGTGGACATTGATTTTTGTATCACAAGACATAACTGTTTTCATTGGTGACTTCCAGGAGCCTTGTAGTTACATCCCTGGGGTTTCCTAAATATAAGATCATATCATCAGCAAAAGAGTGAGAGTTTGACCTCCTCTGTCCCCATTTAATATCTTTGATATACTTCTCTTGCTTGATTGCAGGCTAGAACTTCTAGCACTATGTTGAATAGCAGTGGAGATAGAGAATATCCTTGTCTGGTTCCAGTTCTAAGTAGAAATGCTTTCAGTTTTACTCCATTCAGCATGATATTGGATATGGGTTTCTGGTAGATTGCCTCTATCACTTTAAAAAATGTGCCATCCATGCCTATCTTAAGTGTTCCTTTCAGAAAAGGATGCTGAATTTTGTGAACGATTTTTTTTTGTCTATTAAGAGAATCATATAGTGTTTGTTTTTTCTTGTTTTCTATTTTATAAAGTATATGTTAGCCATTAGTGTATTGCTTTGACAGCAACTCAGTTACATCTATCTATTCATCATCCCCAAATTCATACTTTGAGCCTTTTCCCAGATTGCAATCATATTTATAAATGAGACCTTTAGCTCTCTGTTTTTCTCTCTCTCTCCCTCTGTCCACCCATGTGTCTCATCTCTCTCTCTCCTTCTCCCCCTCCTCCTCTCTCTACTTTCCTCTCCTCTCTTCCCCGGTGTGTGTCTTTCTCTCTCTCTCCTCTCCTCCTTAATGCTGCTCGGCAGCATCCCCTGCCAATAAAGATCTTTTGTAAAAAAAAAAAAAAAAAAGAGAGAGAGAGACCTTTAGAAGATAATTTGGATTAGGAGATAATTTGGATTAGATGAGAACATAAAAGTGGGGCTATTGTGATGGAATTAGTGTCCTTGTAAGGAAAAACACCATGGAGCTTTTTCCCTCTCCACATACAAAGATATGGTGGCCATCTACCAGCCGATAGAATAAGACTAATGATGAAACCTACTTTTCTGGTAACTTGATCTTGGACTTCCCAGTTACCACAACTATAAGAAAATAAATTTCTATTGCTTAAGCCATCCACTATAATAGTGTTTTATGCCAACCTGAGCTGACTAATTATCTTTTATCACTCATGTACTAACACATTAATGCAAAAATTTACACAATATATTATCCACAACTTTAGGTAGTAAGTACAAGCATAATTTTCTCAATATTGTTGAAAATGGATGTTCTAATCTTTTTAATGTCACATAATTACTAAGATATTTCTTTTAATTTATTTGGTATAAAATGCTAAATTTGTGAGAGAAATAAGTAAATTTATTCACTAATTTATTATTAAAAAATCCTGTTAACTCTGATTCAAAGTAATGACTGGTTTCTGGAAGCCAGAGTATATGATTGAAAAGCTTGGTTGACAGACTGTATCAGACCAGACTTCAGAGAAACAGAACTGGCAATAAGGAGAACAGGCAGTGGGCGTTGAAGGCAATTTTTCTATAGTTATTAAGATATTGGCCTCTGTGTAGTAGAAGAGCAAGAGGGCCTCTTTCAGGTGTTTTCTGGGGAGAAATGCCTCTAGATCCAGAAAGGAGCAATCAGAGATGAATATCCTTCCCATAGGAAAGTTAACAGTGAATCAAGTACATCTCGACATCCACTTCTCTTCCTCGTGCAGGTCACCTCAAAGATGTGGAGTTCATTTTGTATTTATACTCCAGTTTTCTTCTTTATAAAGAACTATTTCATTAGTCCAAAATTGGGTTAATAAAATCTGATTTTCTTAAAGTTATGTGGCCAAGAAAAGAAAATATCAAGGTAAGCCAAGTTGTGTTCTGTTGGGATCACTTTTTCTCCTGTGACTAATGAACTAGAACTCGAAGACATCCCTTGCAGAGCAGTCTCTTGGGAAAGAAGTAAAGTTATGTAACACAGAAGAGGACAAGAGAGAATGAGGAAGTGAGTAAACTATCATATTATTTCTTTCTAAGAAAGGCCAGAAGAATAGTAGGCTCTGCATAAGCTTTGGTAACAGATTTCACTGGTAGAAGCAAACATTCAGCATAACTGATTTAATTTACTGATACGGGACTTTTTATGAATTGAGTGTAAGTAACAGACAAGACTGAAGAGGATTTCACTGGGACATGATAAGAGGCAATGGGAGAAACAGCAGACCAGAATAAGTCTAATAAGATTAAACTAAATCTATTAACATGATTATAAATAAATGTATGAGTGGGACCTTCTTATCATCATGAAAGAGTCTGCAATGGCTGGATTAGAAGACTTTCCTCTTCATATCTCCATCACTGAGAATATCTATGACAGATCAGCACTATCAAATATAAATATAATGTAAGTCATGAATGGAAACCATATATGTAATTTTGTATTTTCTAGTAAATATATTTTTAAAAGTGAAACAAGTGAAATCAAATATAATAATATATTTCATCCAATATATCAAAGTTAACATTTGAACATATATTCAATAAAACCAATTATTACTAAGATAATTTACAATTTTTTGGGCACTCACAGAGTGTCTCAACTTTGACAAGCTATGTTTCAAGTAGTTAGGAACCACATTTGGTAAGGTGGTATTGATTGCACAGCACAACTCCAGAAAGAAAACAAAGATTGCTCAGGGCTTGAGTCCATCAAGTACTCAGCCTAAACTTCCTTATATTTAAATTCAACTAGTAGAAAAGAGGCATTTTGATGGATAGATAGAACGATATCTAAAGGAAGCACAGAGAAAAAGAACAACTTGTGTGTTCTATCCTGGGTTATCAAGAGTAAAGAGCTGTGGCTATCTCCGTCAGAGGAGAACAACCTTGAAGAGGTGGTTGCTCAAAGAATCTGACGTAGGAGTTAGAAGTTTCCTACTTACAAAAGGAAACTAAGAACACCCAATGCCAGGTAGGACCAATATTACTTGATTAAAAATAGAATCAAAGAGTTACTTCATAGCACTCTTTTAGATATATCTCAGTTTACTGACTTAGTTCATTCTGTAATGATATTTCAGAATGCCTAAGACTAGGAAATTTCTAAAGAAAAGAGGCTTATTTTTTTCTCACGAATCTGGAGTCTGGGAATTTCGAGAAGCATTGCGTCTGTGTGTGCTCAGCGTCCCCTGAGGCCCCATGCTCTTCATCACAACACGGTGAAGAAGCCTAAAAATGAGTAGGCACGCACAGACAGACATGCTCCGAGGAAGACAACTTCCTCTCTCAGAGAACAATCCATTCCTGCAAGAGCAAGAACTCACTCCCACAGATACCATTAAACTATTCATGAGGGATCTGCCCCCAACCTCAAACACCTCCCTGCAAAACCCACCTCTCAATACTGCCAAAACTCAACATGAGTTTTGATGGGGACAAACCATATTTTAACCAAATGAGTTACAGAACCACTGTTTCATTAAAATAATTAAAAAATAACTTTCATGGGAAGGAATAGGGGGAAAAAAACAAAGAAAAAGAAAGTAAGTACGTCTATTATTAAGGTACTATAATAATTTTCTTTTCCAAACAGAGATGATTTAGATTCTCTAAACTGAGAATCTTTGTTCATTTGTTTGTTTTTATTTTTAAATAGGCTGCATCTTTTTAATGTGTGTGTGTGTGCGTGTGTCTATTTTCTCCATAAGACTCCCACACTGAGATGCAAAATCCATGTGACTAACCATTTAAGTGATTTCTTTAATAATACTGGAAGAATAATTCCTGAATTAGGATATTCTTAGCACATTGTTCCACTGTGTATATTATAAATGTAAAGCAGGCACCAGCGCTGTCTCTCCACAGGGAGAATTTATGACATGGTACTATTATAAACCAAAAGATTTTATAGTGTTTCATTTTATGGTCTACTCTGCCTAAAATGACCTAAGGTATAATTTTCCTCCCACTGATAGATGCCATCTACAAAGTGCCACTGCTATTGAAGGGCTGAACCCATAAGGAAATAATTCTCACCTTTATGTCTTTTGCTTCTAAGCCCAGGTGGTAATGAAAGGGTGGTACATCAGTAAAAGGTTACTCATTAAGTGCCCTTAAGCATGTTTGTAAGTACGGGGAACAGGAAAGATTGTAAGAACAGTTCTGACCGCAACTTTTGGTCATTTGAAGCAATTACCTGAGGTGGTCTCCGTGAATGCTCCCAGAACAAGTGAATTGTCTAAGAGGGAAAAAAGCAAATTCCTAAATAGCTTTTGCAGTCCATGTGGTCTCTGCAGCCATTAAGCTCATCATCAAGCGTGAGACCAAGCGCCTCTCCCTCCAAATACACTCCCTCTGTAGCTGGGACTGTGAAATCTTTTAATGTCCTATTCAAGGTAAAACACGTTTTCTTACAAAATGTCCTTGTGTTACATACTAAAAAGAGCTCCTGAGAGAATGCACAGAGATTTGGAAGAGTTGAAATCCATGTATCTCAACTAGATCAGTATGTTGGGATTTCAATTCAGTAAGTGTAATGATAGTTCAAGACTTAGAAATCTTCAAGTAGGCCAAACAATCATTACCAGATGACTTAACACTCTAGCTGTCATGTAACAATCACATGCCAGCATGATGTTAATTGTAAATTAGTCAATCCCAGTAATGAACCCTGACTTTTCATTATTCTTACTTTATATTTTGGTGCTTTCCATCTGTTTCACTTGTTTTAATGATTTAGCTTTGTGTTTCTGATGATATCTATCTCTCTATTTCATTTTCTTTCTCTATAGTTGTATTGATGATCACATCTAAATGATTCCACTAGCCTGTTATCTCCTCCAGGATGAGAACATCGTTGTATAACACCATAGTGCTCTAGAGAAGTGGATGTACACAGCATGAGCAAAATTGATATTCAGAGGCAATTGCCTTAAGTCTTGTATAAACAAAAACTTACCTTTGTAACTAAAAAATGGTAAGGTTTTCCTAACATGGGTGCTTAATTTAGTCACACATGTAATTATGGAAAATAAAAAAGTTTACTTTAAGTGAACACTCAATTGTTTGATAGGCTACATGTACTTAATGTTATAACTTGATACATGCAATTAGCTCTAATTGTAACGTACTTTGAAAGAGACACGAGTAGAGTAGAAGTAGATTTATCACTTAATTTGTATATTATTGAAAAATGGAAAGCAGATTGGGAAAGCTAGTATGTGCAGTGTTCAGGTGCCTAAAGGCAGATGTGTGCTGGCCTAATGTCAATTATGAAAAACTTAAGAGAGCTTCCCCACAGAGAGAGAAGAGAGGAAATAAAAGGCCCCCTACGCAGAGTACCAACTCATATATGAACCAAGGGGTAACTTTTTCCTTTTGTTTTGAGTTTTTCTAAGGTATGCATAAGCAATAACCTAAGATTGGTTTCTGTATAATACCACAGAGAATGAGTATTGCATTTTATTCATCTTCTGGATAAAAGGCGACAGTTTAAAAAGGCCTGTTCTCATAATTACCAAGGAAGCTGTGCTTGCTCAGCCTGTCTGGATCACTTTGTTAAAGTCAAAGTTTAATCAGCTTATTCAGCTCAGATTGAGAGAACTCTTCTGGCAGGAGGTCCTCTTTACCAGTATGTTGATTATGTTATAAAAATCCACCAGTTGTCCTCAAAGACTTTTTAATCCTATCTCCTGATTGACTCGACTTGATTTTGAGTCATCTTTTCAATTGCACTACCCTCAAAAGAAGCTGGAAATGAGAATTGTTAGCTCTCACAAGTCCATCCTCTACTGATAAGCATGAAAGAATGTCAACATTATTCCACCATCACCCCCTACCTATCCTCAGCTCTCCTGCCACAGGAGCAACAGTACATCTTTGAGGGAGTAGTATACCATAGTGATTAAATTCACAGACTGAAGAGGCAAAACTGGCCTTCGGTTATCAGCAACTCTTTAGTTTCAAAGAAAAAAAAGAACGGTATGTATTTCAGAAAACAATACAAACATTAAGATAAAATGTTTGACTTCTAGAGAGATCTTACTAAATGTCAATTCTTTCAATGTTATTGCCTTCATCTAGAAAAACATAAAAAATTTATTAAATTCTCTGACTTTATAAGGCAGAAATAGTGACATATTTCTTGGTGTGTAACAAGATATTACTTTGTTCTGAATATCCCCTTCCATCTTGTTAATAAGCACCCTGACTTTTAATTGGATGTATTATAAGCTAAAGTACATGCTTCAACATTTCTTTCTGTCAGGGATGGCCAGTGAAATTGTATAGGGAAGTGTCATGTGACACTTTCAGCAATTATCCTTAGAAGAAGAAGACATTCTCTTTATTTTCTTTTCCTATCCTCTTGCTTCGGGCTTTGGTGTGATGGCTGGAACATTAGCCATTATTTTGGTTTGAGAGGATGAATTCTTGCAGGTCAGTGAACCACAGAGTCTCTGCAAATTTGCAGACATGCCATACAACCTTGGATTGCTTAATTCTAAAATCACTTCATATAAGGAAAAAAAATAAACTTGCCTATTATGTGAGAGAGAAATGAACATCTCTCTTTTCTAAGTTATTCACATTGTTGTTATGATCATTCTATTATTTGCAAACTTAACTATTATTGTAGAGATTCCCAAATTATCCTCTCTTTGGATTGACAAATACTATGTATGCTGAAACTCAGAGACAGTCAATTATTTTTGGAGAGAAAAAAGCTAACCCTTACTGAATTTGGATTTTTATTCAAAATTAAAGTAACTAAATCTAGTAAAAATACAAAGGGAAGTTTTCAAACAAAAATTTTTTGTTCTCATAAGCCTATCATCTTTTTACATATTTTCTAATTGTCTCTATGTACTCATCTTTAAAGAGGAAAGTATGTGTTTGATCATGATTAGAGGTTGAGATGCTTTGTCAGAGTTGGCAAAGGTATTTGTTCAAATAATTTTAAGCCCAGACTAGTACTCATATGGCAGTCTAGCACTAGTTCAGTAGGCCCAAATTTCTGTCCCATCAATTGCCCTAAATTTTAACATTCATTCCAAACCCAAGTTTGAACATTTCTGCCTTTATTTTATCAAATAAACTTGTATTTTACAGATAGCAAACACAAGGTAGTCAGTAAATTATATATTTTGTAGAAATTTTCTAATATTTCTGACACATAATTTAAAATTTTGCCAAGTTAACCATGTGATAGAGATCTTTCCCTGTAATGATACTATTTTGATCTCAGGCAAATGGTACCTTGAAAATATTGTATGGAAAAGGTCTTCATCATTTTCCATCTTGTCAACTTGTGCTGGTACTTCAAGTCTAGTTCAAATGGAAAATCCTCAGATAATTCTTTCCAAAACTAACAAATTGAGGTGTTTTCCTCCATTACGTGGCATGGATTCTAAATGATGTAAACCTACCATTATTGGGTAAAGTACCTGATGTTTTAGAAAGTTCTCTATAGAAATTTACTCAATGGCTAGTTGAATTAATACATTTTAATAAATTTGAAATAGTAGTCATATGAAAAAAATAGGATTAGGTTATCTTTATAGGCTAGAAATTATGATTTTGTTTTAAAAACATATTACCATAAAGTATTTGAAAATACAAAGGGTAGATATAAGCAATAAACTTTGTAATGTGCAAATTAATTGACTTTGTGTATTCATCCACAACAGTTAAATAAGAATTTTATGGTCATTTTTCTTACCAAAAATGCAGTATTCAATAGAAAATGGAATACATATTACAGGTGAGTTTTTGTTACGGAGAGGTCATGGCTTGGAATATTGCCAAGATAGAGTGAATTTACATAAAAATGTATTAGGTAATAAAAAGTCTAGGTTAGCTTTTGGACACTGAATCTTTACAGAGGCTGGGTAAATAGTAATTTTTAATTATCAATATTGTTAAGGGAAATGTATACTAAACACTACATTTTAAAAATCACATTTCAATATCACAGTAACCCACTGAAAGCTATGGTTCCATCATGGATTATAGATTTAGAAAAGTCTGAAATGTATTAAACAATTGGCCTAAAGTCAAAGAAATCCTGGGAACTGGTCCTAGGATTTGAAGTAAAGTCTAAATGGAAGACTTTTCCACTCCAAACTGTAACAATGATATATGTACACACACCCTTACACTTCTATTCCTATTAAATCTGTATTATACAATCTTGAGACTAGATAAGGATTAGAAAGATCATATTCTCTAGTGATTAAAGGTGAAGGAGATTACCCAAGAACAAATCCCAGTTCCACAACTCTCTAGCTCAGCAATTTCAGATAAATAACTTCATCTCAGACAATTCATCTGTTAAATATGGAACATAGAAGCCAGGATTCATAGCATTTCTCCGGACTTTTTCTGTTTTAAAACAAAACTAACTAACCACCCTTGGGGTACACATTCCTAATTAAGTAGTTTAATACACCTGGACTATAACAAACTGAAACAAACAATTGTCTATCTGAAAGATGTTAAAATGAATCAAAAACACTATAATGTTGACAAATGTTCCCAACATAGTGAGGATTCTTGTTATACCTCAACTGAAAATCAGCAGTCAGCATGTCTGAAGTTTTCTATGCCTTCAAGTTTGTTACCACCAACTCGCATTCCACTCTATGCCCATCAGACTGTAGTGTGGCCAAACACATACTGAAATAACCATGTAAGCTGTAAACTAGAGTGAATTCAATACTCTGAATAAAATGTTAGAGGCTAATATAAAGTTAAGGCACTTATAGTTATTTTTTTTTTTTGCATCATACTAGAAATAGAAAACCACTATCCATTACTCATTTGCTTCAGGAAAAAATACTCATTTCTAATATTTGTCCCCAAATTATGGAATAGTCGTAGCCAGAGATCATACAAAGATTCTTCTCAAAAACTATACTTCAGAATTCTGATACAGAATTTGAGTTCCCATGGTAACTTTATTTTATTCTAGCAACATTAAAAAAATGCAAAATGTATAGATTCAGTTGGCTGTATCAGCATCCATCAATTTTCACCCAAATATACTTTATGATGTCTCTGGAAGAACCAAAATCACTCCCTATATCTTCCCTTCTCATGTTATCACATAAGAATAGTCAAATGATGAAAGGCAATACATGATGCTATATAAAATATAAGGGATATATTATATAAGAAATAACTGTTAGACATACATACATTTTTCCTATCAGTGACAGCCACATTAATACAGCCAACAAAATCAAATTCTTAGACTAATCTTTTATTTCATCGCTTATTTATCTCTTTCACTTTGTCATAAATATTGCCAGTTATTCTGTAAAAATATTGTTGTAATTATTCTTCTCTCTTAACTTTTGCCACTACAAACTTTTCCAAATGCAAATAACTTCGTACCAGGATATCTGCAATAAACTAGTTAATGGAGTTCCCAGCTTCCAGATTAAATTGCCATACCCTTCTCTTTCCCAGATGATTTCTAAACATTACTAACAAATAAAACTAATGGCTTCGTTCCAATACTGAAGTCATTTCTAATTTTTAAAATCTTTCACAGTATACTATTTCAAAAAAATTTTTTCAAGTGCTTTATTTCTTAAACATCCATTATCATAAAACTTATGAGAACCAGTGTGTCTAGGTGCAAGAGGATGACAACATAAATCAAACTGTCATGAAAGAATGGACATCTCTCTAGTCATCTCTACATCTCTCTAGTCCACTCCCTGACACAGATATGGCTCTGGCAAATTTCTTTCCTAAATATGTCTGCATCTCAGATGGGGAATGCTTTCATCAGTTCCTCTCCAGCACAGGCCATGTCTCTCTGAGTGGTCTTCAAGCACTACTTTGAAAAAGCAGTTGAGCTTTTTTCCTTATTGGCCATCTCTAGGGAATGAACAAAGTGAAAGTAACATTTAAAGAATGTAAGATGTGGGGAAACTGACAAAACTCCCTGACTGAAGTCCAGCTCCCTTACTATATGTGGGTGATACTTTGAAGTACTATAATTTTCCAGGTCCAGAGGTTAAGATTACTTCATTTGAAACCATGTGTTGACCCTAACCTAGTTAGACTCATGAAAATATTTATTTTGTACCTCCATTGCTTCTAGAAAAAATAAGGAAGTTAATGCAATTTATTTTTAGATTTTCATTCATGGCCCTTCTACTGGCTTCAAAACTATATATTCAATTTGATAGTTCAGTTTTTAAAAGTTTAGCAGACAATGAGGTGGGCAGACTCTGGAGTGGCCTGATGCTCCCCACCTGTTGGTGTTCAAGACTTTGCATGTATGTAGGACCTGTCACTTGCTTCTAACCAAAAGTTTATGGAAAAGATGATTGGGTGTGTTTGCTTTATTCTTTTTAACAGGGTTGTGCTAGATATTCTCTTTGATGGTTGCAGAAGTTATTTGGGAAATCTGACTTGACCATGAAAGGTAGATGACTCTAGGAACTATAAGAAGACTTGAGTAACTACAGCTGAACTTTAGGAGGTCAGGGTTCCTCCAGCAGAAGGCAAGAAGCTGAGACCTTCACTTTCACAGGTATAAGGAAATGGATTCCATCAACAACCTGAATAAGCTTGAAACTGATTCTTTCACAGTCAAATCTCCAAATGAGAATTCAATCCATCTGGCATCTTGATTGCAGCCTCTCAGAGGTCTTAGTTATACTGTGCCCAAGAGTCTCAACTCATACAATCTACTAGATCATAAATAGTTATAAATTTAATGAGTTATAATTTACTAGATCATAAATAGTTATAAATTTAATGACAGTTTTTTACATAGCAATAGAAAATTAATAGAAGCAAAAAGCAGATTTATTGATTCATTCTTACTCTCCTACACGTTATATTTAGCATTCGCTCCCCACCCAGCCACTCAATTCATCATTTTTCTTTCCTTGAACATCTAAGTCAACAAAAAGAATTTTCCACCTCTACCTCCATAGACATGTCTGTCCCCATGTCTGTCCTTTTCTCCCTATCGCTATTTTTACTGTCACACTTCTATCTTAATCGACTATCTTCTCTCACTATTACAATCATTTTATGCAAATCATCCTTTTCATATTATTGCTGCTTTTCAATCCATTTTTCATACACAAGTCAGAATGATACATTTTAAAAAGTGAGTATCATGATGTCATTTCCCAGCACTAATCTTCTGATAGTATCTCCTATTGTATTTTAAATAAAATCTTATTGCCTAGTGTTGTCTGCGTATCTTGACATTTCTTAAAATGTTACTTTATTTGATATCACCCTTATTCATTGTATCCCAGTCACTGGCTGTCATTATATTCCTTAAGGAAATCAAGTTGACTTCCTCCTTAGAGTCTTTGCACCTTGTTATCTCTCAGCTTATAATTTAGTGGTAACAGGAAATGTTTTCTCATCCTGATCTCAACTCAAATGCCACTTTTTTAGTTTGCTCTTCTTGACTACAAAATCTAATTATCACACCAACTCTTAAAATAATATCCTATTATGTATTTGTATGGCACATATTATTGTCAAAAATTATTCTGAGTTTTTTTATTAGTTAAAAATATTAAGGAATTACAAAATGTTTCATTACATGCATTCACTCTATAATGCTTAAGTCATGGCACTCAGTGTGCGCCCACCAGGACAGCGTCCTTTACCTAACAGTTAAGTTTTATCCCTCATATCCCACCCACCTCCCCCTTCCTAGTTTGTAATATCCTTTACTTCTGTACTTATGCTTACTCATCATTTAGCCTCCACATATCAGTGAGGACATGGTGTGTGTCTTTACATTTCTGAGACTTCTCACTTAGGATAATGATCTCTAGTCCCATTCAAGTTGCTGTCAAAAACATTGTTTCTTTCCTTATTTATAGCTGAATAGTGCTCCATGGCAAATAGAATGTACATAAATATTTTGTTTATCCTTTCATCAATTCATGCACACTTAGGGTGAGTCCCTATTTTCCAATTATAAATTGTGCTGTGATAAACATTAAAGTGCAGGTGTCTTTTGGCAAAATGATTTTTTCTTCTCAGGGTAGATAATTAACTGTAGGAGTCCTAGGATGGATTACTCTTTGGGGAATTTTCATGCTGTTTTCCATAAAGGCCAAACTAATTAGCAGTCTCATTAGCAAAAGATAAGTTTATCTTTTTCTCTGCATCCCCATCATCATCTATAGCTTTCTGACATTTTAATAATGACCATTCTGAGGGGTTAATATGGTATCTCATAATGGTTTCAAGTTTTATTTTCCTGATGATTTGTGATATTGAATAGTTTTTTTCTTTTATTAAGTCATAAACACATAGAACATGTATACTTTAAAGCATTTATGGGGTACAATGTGTTAATTTCATATAGAATTAGGAGCATTTACATCACACTAGTTAATATATACCTCATCTCATTTGCTTAATTATTGTGTTAAGATATTTATATTTATTCTCTGTATTTAATAGATCCCACATGTACTCTTGCATTATGAACCATAGGTGTGATCCCACCATTTACTCTTCCTCAATATGATGCCCCTCCTTCATCCTGGGCCATAATTGTGATCTATTCGTCATATAAAAGTGTGAGTGATTGTAAATGGAATTCATAAAAGTATTGAGTGGCATTGGATATTTTTTCTTCCATTCTTGAGATACTTTAATAAGTAGGATATGTTCTAGCTCCATCCATGTAAACATAAAAGAGGTAAAGTCTCCATCATTTTTTTTTTTTTTATTGTTGAGGATTCATTGAGGGTACAAGAAAACATGTTACACTGGTTGCATTTGTTAGGAAAAGACCCTCTTACAATCGTGTTTTGCCCCCAAAAGGTGTGGCACACACCAAGACCCCAAGACCCCAAGACCCCACCCCCCTTACTCCT
>CAUYON010162077.1:0-25192 GCA_963573935.1 Arctocebus calabarensis | reverse complement strand
TTATATAGTGATCAAGAAAATGCCATGAAGGCTATCTGTAACAGTACGATCAAAACATTTCTGAATGTATATGAATCGTGCCCTATGATTGCACCAATGTACAGAATTATGATTCAATAAAATTATAAAAAAAAAAAAAGGGAATGAGAGGATAGAAATTCACATAAAACAGAACTGTGTTCAAACGCTTACTGGTTGTGTAATCTCCATTTCTTCATCTTTAACATGGCAATACCACTATTTACATATAAAGTTTCTGTAAGGATTAAATGAGATAATATGTCCAAAATCCATAGTTTGGTCTTTTTATGCATAGTAAAAGCTCAGTGTATGATAGCCAACCCAGACCTTCAGAAATACAACCACTTTAGACTGTGTTTCTGTTGTGATTAATCATGAAAACAAAAGTCGTGGATATTTCCATAGCGAGGGCCAGTTGGTCCCCGCTCATGAGATGGCCTATATTGGGCTGGTGGGTAAAGCTAGTCAAGAGGGACTATTTCTGAGGATGTGAGAAAGCTTACCACAGCTTAGAAAGTTGACCAGATGCCAGGCTGGCTTCATGGAAGTGTGACCTGTGTAGTCACGCAGAGGCCTATGATCAGTTTGTCAACAAGGAATTCCCCGTTTTTATTTTGCACCAGATCCCACAGATTATGTAGCTAGAACTGTCAAGTGCAGGTGATTTCACCAAACCTCTCCTTTCTTCTACCCTCCCTTGGCTTTTCTGGTGGGAGGTAGGGGGGGTGACAAGAGAGGTGGTGAAGCCCTAGATTGAAGGAACACAAAAGTCATGAGGAACCAATTCTCATTTAACCACAGTGAGAGCAGGGTCCTTTCTGGGGCCCTGGGGTCATGGCAGGTGGGAGGCTGTGGCTGGTTTTGAGCACAGCACATTGCTAAAGCTTTGACCACCTGGGAAATGCAATCCAGGCTTGGAGAAAAGGACACGTGTCTCCTTGGCAGGAAGAGAGAAGGGTAGATTCATTTCCAGACTTTCAGCACTAAGTATGCTTTGCTAGTACATAGTTACATAGTACAAAGCCATCATACATGGGGCCTGAAGCTTGGAGGTTTGGCTGTAAGTTTCTCATCTGAAAGTGGAACTGAGAGATGTGTATCTTCCTTCCACCTGGGGAAACTAGTACAGGGCTCCGTAACAATATTAAGGATGGGAAACCTCAGGAATGAAAGATGTTCTTGAGGTTTTTATCCTTATGACATAGGTAAAACATTCAAAAATGTACAGAAAGGAATATAAAACAGGGCCAAGCACAGTGCCTACTCCTGTAATCCTAGCACTGTGGGAGGCCAAGGCAGGTGGATCGCCTGAGCTTAGGAGTTTGAGACCAACCTGAGCAAAAGCATGGCCCTGTTTCTACTAAAGAAATAGAAAAACTAGCTAGTCACTGTGGCAGGTGCCTGGAGTCTCAGCTACTCAGGAGGCTGAGGCAAGAGGATCGCTTTAGCCCTAAAGGTTGCTGTGAGCTATGACGACGCCATGGCAATCTACTGAGGCAACAGCAACAAAAAGAACACAGAACCAGCAACCACATATCCATAGCTCAGGTTTGACACTATATCTGAGATTTTCACATATTTGCTTTATACCTTTTTTTTTTTAAGAGAGGTATTTCTAATCAGTAGAAGGAGACAAATGAGGGTATTCTCGCAGCCCTCACCTATCTTCCCTTTTTTTTCCTAGATGAAGTGGTGGTATGACTTTTTCTTTTACAGTAAGCAGTGTCTATGAATAATATATAGCAGTAGTTTTGAGGTTTTCAAATTTTACACCAAGGGCATCATGAGGTACATATCCTTTGGCTATTCAGTCTTCATACATGTTTGAAATGTATCCATGTTGACAGATAAAAATTTGAGTACGTTAATTTTAATTGATGAGTAATATTTCACTGAATGAATAAAATACTATAATTTATTTGCTTATATTTATATGTGACAAACTCATGTAAAGAGTTTACTAATATATAATTGTATATTAGCATGCTTATCAGAGATAATGGGCATACTCCTTTTGTTCCTCACTTTAAAGAAAATATTTCTAGCCAGGTATAGCGGCTCTTTACCTATAATCCTAGCACTTTGGATGGCAGAGGTAGCAGGATCACTTGAGGTCAGGAGTTTGAGACCACTCTGAGAAACATAACAAGGTCCTATATCTTCAAAAAACTTAAAGAAAAAAAAATATTGCCAATCTTTCAGCACTAAATATGCTTTGCTAGAGGTTTTTGTGTTAGGGAAATTTTCTGGAATTCCTAGTTTCTAATAGTTTTTATTATTTTACTAAGTGCTTTTTATACCTAATGTGATAATCCTATAAATTTTCTTTTAAAGTTTGTTAATATAATAAATTTTTTTTTTTTTTTTGGAGACAGAGTCTCACTTTGTTACTGTTAGTAGAGTGCCTGGTGTCATAGCTCACAGCAGCCTCCAACTCTTGGGCTCAAGTGATTCTCTTCCCTCAGCCTCCCAAGTACCAGGCACTACAGGTGCCCGCCACAATGCCTAGCTATTTTTAGAGATGGGATCTCGCTCTGGCTCAGACTGGTCTTAAACCTGTGAGCTCAGGCAATCCACCAGCCTCGGCCTCCCAGAGTGCTGGGAATACAGGCCTGAGTTACCACATCAGCAATATAATGAATTTCTTTGCTAGGTTTGTTGGTGTTTTTTTAAAGCCACTTAACTGCACACTGAATCTTTGCTAGGTTTTTAAGGCAGGTACTGCTTGGTGACTACCAAATATTGATTCTTTGTTTCTCTTGCTCAGAATCCTGATCTTGTTAGGAAGAGCAATGGTGGAAGCTAATTATGATTATACCTTTCACTGCTTTTACATCTTCCCTTTCAGCTAGAAAGGAGGCCAGCATTCTAGCCAGAATGGCTGATGACCTGAAAGTGGAATTCTGCTGGGAAGACTCCAGAGGGAAAAACATGGCCAACGGGACCCCTCACCTTTCCTCCTTTCTTTTTAAACTTTGATCTAGTGCTGACGCTGACAGCAGCCCTTGAGCAAAAGACTGGAGAATCATTCACTGCCGATACTGGTGAGCCACTGAGCCAAGGCCAGCAACTCACTACCTCCTGATTCTTTGTTGTGTGAGGGAAAGAAATGCCCGTTTGTTCAAGCCATTCTGAACACGTTTCCTGTTGTTTGAAACTGAATGTGTTTCTAACTGACAAAGTTTCAATGATAACTGTCTTTGTATTGTTGAAATGGATACTGCTTGGTCATTGTGTATTTTAAATACAATATTGTATTTATTCTGCTAATATATTATTTAAGCTTTTTGCATCTGTATTCATTAGTGAGCCAGATTGATAATCTTCCCATTAACCCCTTTTTTTAAAAGTCTAGTTTTGATATACTCAAAACAATAGGGTTGCATTCTAATTTCCCTCTCGTTCTAATCTTCAGAATAATTCATATAAAGTGATGCTTATGTGTCAATATTGAAGCCACCTGTCTGGGCCTGAAAAATTTTTTGGAAGGCGAATAATGTTCTTGTTACTTTTAGTTTCTTTAATGATGAGAGGGGCGTTACAATAGACCTGTTTCTTCTTGATTTAACTTTGGTAATTTGTAGTTTTTTTTTCCAGTAAGTTATCTGTTTTATGTAAGATTTCAATAGTACTGGAATAAACTTGTTCATGATGTCGTCTTATGGTCACACCATCCTCAAATGGTAAAGTTATCCTTTTTTCATTCCTAGTACTGTTTGTCTATGACTGGTTCTCCTTCCCATGATAAATCTTGCCAGTTTATGTATTGCATCAGTCTTTACAAAGACCTATGTTTAACTTTCATTTCTTCTTCTTCTTTATTTATTTTTTTTTTTTGGTTTCTATGTTATTATTTTCTGTACTTACTATTTCTTTCCATTTATTTCAAGTGTGCACTGCTGTTTTCTTCTACCTTCTCGAGCTGATTGCTTTTCTCATTTTCAATTTTTCTTGCTTTAACATGTGTGATTTTCAGGCTACAAGCTTCCTTTTAAGTCTTGTCCAGCTGCATCCTGACAGTTTAGGTATGTAGTGATTTCACAGTCATTCAGTTCCAAATATTTCACAGATCCCCTTACGATATTTCTACGTTAACCCATAAATTACTCACAAGTGTGTCTTTCAGTTTCCAAGTATGTGAGATTTTTCCTTCTTTTTATATTTGATTTCTGAAATGTGGGCATCATAAAACACAGACTATAGGATAGTGATTCTTCAGTATCTGTTGAGATTTCCTTCCCAGGAGTACTAATCAATTTTTGTACATGCAAATGGCCTTGAGAAAAACACATGTTCTCCGTTGAGTATAGGATTAGGTAGGTCAATTAGATCAAAGTTATTGATTGTTTTGTTAGCATTTTCGATCATGGGGGTTTTTTTGATGCTATATTATGATACTGAGTGGCATATTTATCTGTTTTTTCATTATGTATTTTAAAACTGTATTTTTGAGGCATTGAGAAACATGATTAAAAAATGCTCTACAGTTAAAGAAATTTAATTATCAAAAATAGAATCATCTTTTTCCCCCTGTAAGTTCATTTTATTCAATGGCAATATTATTATATCAGCCTGCCTTTTAGAAAGTACATACCATAAAAATCCAAACATTATTTAAAAGTGGTGTGTGTAAAGTTTCCTCTCTACTCCTGTACTCACTCCCTGGCTTTCTCTTTCCAGAAGCCAACTGTTGCCATTTCTGCATGTATCCTTTTTCAAATATTGTGAAGGCTTTCAATTTCAATAAAATATATACTTAGACTGAGCTTTTTGTGAATTTAATTGTTCTCTTTTGAGAAGTGCTAATGCTTTTGTTTGTTGAATTTACTGGCTGTATGATACTTTCATTTCTTCTAAAATATTTTTACTGTGAGCTCATTTTTCTGAGGGGTTTGCTGTTACTTGGTTCTGTAAATAGAAATCTGTGCATCCTGTGTCGTGACAGTGTCCCTCGTCAGAAACGGCAGGAGGTATCCGTGGCCATGGCACTCTCAGGAGCGCTCTTAGAATCTTTCCACGAGTTTCCCTTAGTCCCTTCAGCGGCCCGCATCACACAGCCATTCCTTACTGTCACGTTGCTCCCACCACGGTCTTGTAAAAAAGCGAGGACCTAAATCCAAGTTAAATGACACTTGAATTGTGTGTAGAGTACTAGGGTGACAGCTCTTTTCCCTTCGCATTTTGAATATATTATTCCACTATCTCCTGTGGCATTTACCCAACAGAAAAATTTTCTGGCAAAATAAAATTGTGCTAACTTCCCTGTGTCATCTTTCCTGAATCACCGAGTCTCTCAAAATCCTCTAAATGCTATGATCTTTGGATCTATAACTGCCAAAACGACTTTTCTGACAGATGTACACAACGTAACCATTTAAAGCGCGGGCTGATTACTTTTTACTGGGGAGGCAATGATGTCACTGTTCAAGCCATGTTAGAGCCCCGCTTTCAGCACCTAGGGCCTGCATCTCATGCTTTGCCTGTGGCTCAGCGAGTAGGGCGCCGGCCCCATATACCAAGGGTGGCAGGTTCAGACCTGGCCCTGGCCAAAACTAAAATCAAAAAACAGCTGGGCGTTGTGGCAGGCGCCTGTAGTCCCAGCTACTCGGGAGGTTGAGGCAAGAGAATCGCCTAAGCCCAGGAATTATAACTCCCGGTTGCTGTGAGCTATGATGCCACAACACTCTATCTAAGGCGACAAAGTGAGACTCTGTCTCTACAAAAAAAAAAAAATAATAATAATAATAATAATAAAAAACAGCCATGGTGCCAAAGTCTGAGTCCGCTTGGAAGTTTTGCAAAGTCACAGTCAGCAAAAGCTCTTGTCAACAATATGGAGGGTCAAGTTGTGTTCAAAAACAACTACAAAACTAAAACATCATTTTGTTTGTTCCTCTAATGTCAGGGTTTGAAAACATTAGTTTTTAGAGTCAGACAGAATTAAATGTGTGCTCTAGCTTCACCATTCACCCATGTGAATGACCTTGGGCAGATCATTAAACACATCGATCATTAGTTTCTCGCATAGTGAAATGAGGATAATTATACTTATCTCGCAGGTTAATTATCAGAAATAAAAATGGATTCTTTACAATTTAAAAGAAAATAAATTTTGCGTGTTCCTGAACTCTAATGTTGACCCCCATTTATGCCAAGACAGCACCAAAAACCATGCTAATTGGGAAAATTTCTTTAATAGTGAATATTGATTAGCATTATACAACCTAACAAGGCACCATCTTCATTAATTGTTTTATAATTTGGCCGTTTTTCTCCTCTTACTAAGTTCTTCTATAGTTATTAGGTACCATATCCATAGGATTATGCTCGCACAAAACATGTATGGTACAATGTGTAAGTGATTCATTTTTAACACAAAAACAAAACAATAAACAAAAACATAGCTATACAAAAGAAAATCATGAACCAAATATTAACGGGACCCAAAGGATTGTCAGGGATGCTAAACCAAAGCTCTCTGGAGGGAGAACTTGACGAGATGCAACTTTAGAATAGTAAAGATGTCCTGGGAGCTCCCCACCCAGCCCTCGGCATTGTACAGGCCACACAGAATACAGGTTAGTCTTTGTAAAGGCAACTAACATAAATACCTATACGTTAGAAAAGAGAATAAAATGAAATGTCTCCAGAAGTTGTTATCATAGCACCAAAGGACTCATCTCTAAGTATATCCATACATGAGATAAGGGCTATTTAGCACATGCCTGGCACATGGAAAATGTACACTAAATGACAATTGGCTACGGCTTTACTATTACATATTTCCCATTACTATAGTCAAGCTTCTACGTTCACCTTGTTTTTTACTTTGTTACAACTGATTACATGTTTAAATGGTTCTCATTCAGTTTTCCCAATGATTTTTTTTATTTTATGAATATCTTGTATACATTTCCATCTCCACTGCTCCATAAAAGTAATCTATTTGAAAAGATATCTAATTGGCTGTGGCTTTGACAGAAGTCAGTATGTCATTATGCATTTACATTTCCAAAAGAAGATAAATCAGTAAGAAATTAAAAGACAATGTTTTATGCAATAAAAGTTTACTAATTAAAGCATTCTTTTTTGATGACTTGAACTTTGCTCTAGAAGAAAAAGGAGTCAAAACCCATTATATTTATAACAAACTTATATACTTGTTGTCATATTCAAATTTTCTCTATGAGTTTTTTTATTTAACATGATTTTCTCTTATTTCAGTGACCTTTGTCCCAAAACTCAGACGCAGCATATAATGAGCCCGAGACCCCTGTTGTCAGTGAAACTATGACAAAGCTGCATCAGAGATTTTAATGAGATGAGAAAAAATACTAGGAGTAAAAAAAAATAATGGTAGAGCCCAATGTTCATTTAGATTAAATTAAGCAATCGCTTCTCGGCCTTTTGGCTAAGATCAAGTGTAGATTAAATTAAGCAAAAATATTTACTTTAGGAGCAGTGCAAGATCAAATCTTCATCTCCCTGGTACAAAAATGATCCTTTAAACATGCCCATGGAAATGAGAACAATAACACTTTTTGTTCTGCTACCTTTCCAGGCCACCAAATGGAATAATGAATAAGCCACCAAGTGAGACCAACAGCGTGTGCCTCATGATTTTTACATACAAGCGCCATTCTTCTTATTGAAAGGCGTAAACACAGTCTAATTCTCCCGCAAACACATGGTGATGATTTTGGCTTTGCATGCTAGGTTAGAACGTGTGGGTGCTGTCACCAGACTTACACTGTGTGCTAGCAGAGCAGCCACAGGTGTCACACAGTGAACTAAAAGCAGGCAGGTGTCACCAAGACAACACCTGTGTGTCTGCGCTTCGTTAAAGCAGTGTCTGCTCACTGCTAAAATTTCACCCTCCGGTCCTCTCTTTGGCTCGGAGGTGAGCACGTATAGGTGCTAGAATCCTAAAACAATATTCAGAATGTAACGTGTTCCCCAGGGGCCAGGGGGCCTGGATATCAACCAGAGATTTAAAATAAACATACGTGATGACAGCAGGGAACGTGAAGAAATTCAGAGTTGTCTAAAAAGAACAATTAATATTCGCTTTTCCAAACAACCTCAGCTTTTTGAAAAGAAGCATTCTTCATCCTTTCTGATCCACAACTTGATCACATATAGGGAAAGCTTTTAATTAAAGCCGATCTTTAGTATAATAATGTATTCCATTCTGGTTTGGGTGTAGGTGATTTATGTTAAAATTATGTAAAAGACGATGTTTTTAAAGCTGCTGGTAATTTCTAAAAGGTCAGAGAAAGAGATATACAAAAGGATAAAGTTTATCATAGGAGTATTAGTACTTCAAAAAGGAAACTGTATACGTTCAGTCTCAATTGAATTACTTGGTGATTAACAGAAAAATATTTTAGAGGGCAGATAAGGCAATCTTGATACTGATTGCACCAAGCAGATTATTAGAAAGGGGGAGATAAAAGTGAATATAGAGTTTCAACATCGTGACCCTAAGGTTTGAAAGTCAGATAAGAATGTCCACTAGAGAGGAAATGAAATACAAATCATGCTGACAAAGCATGATTAGATCACAGCGTTCAGGGAGAGGAAATCTTATTTTTGGTTGTTTGTTTTTACGCAATGCAAGAATAAAAGCATTGTTTTACTTCTTTCTCAGCTGATATGTATTTCACTAAGTGTGAAAATAAGGAACGGAAGCTGAAGCTGCTTATATGTCCTACCTAATTTCTTCCTGGGAATGTGAAGACAAATTAAGAGAGACTTCCAAAGCTCTAGCTTTTCTTACATAATTTTGTTGAAATTTACAATTTAGAAAATTCTGAAGGGTTCATCATCTGGTTTGATTTCTCAGCACAACCCTGATGGGGAAACTGACCAAGATCATTACCACGCGCACTTTATACTACATAAAATGAGGCAGCATGCCCAAAGAGGATAAGTGACTTGTCTGAGATCAAACTGTCCGTATCTGAGCCCAGACTCTGTCTTTGTCTTGTAAATGCACAGCCAGGACATTTTCTAACTCCTGTTCTCTTGTTGTGTTTGTTCTTTACTTGACTCGGTTTTTGAGTCAATCACTCGTCACGTCCTGTGTTGGCAAACAATTTTTATTGTAGCAGATTCAGCAAACTTTTAGCCAATACAAGTGATGTCGGTTTGGTTTAAGATTTACATGAAAGAAATAGGAAAACCTTCTCTCTCCCAAGCCTATTTTGTCTTGGACACGCACTTATCCAACGTATGTGATAATGTGTGATGTGGACGTCTGGTCTGGCAAGAAAAGCACCAAATGTGCTGTCATTTGTGCATCTTGAAAAGGAATTTTGAAATACTCGTGACTGTCCTTTGCAAAACCTAGTAAAATTCTTAGCTCCTGCTGTAGTTTTTTCGGGCCCACATCTCAACTCTGCTGTAGCCCTGATGACCATCATGATCAGACCTGCACAAAAGACCAGAAAGGGAAAGGGAGACCCCTGAACTCCTCTATGCTTTAATTATGATGTAGAGAAATCAGGGTGTTGCTTTAGTGTTTTGTTTGTTTTACTTTAACAATGCATTAAAATGAAAATCCAGTAAATAGACTGATTTTCATAGCAGAAATAATAGCGTTATTGTGTGTGTGTGTGTGTATGTTTTCAACAGAGTTCATGATCTCACTGGTCAAGACACACAAGATTTCACTGTTTGAAAACAAACTGAGTATCACCCTACCAGGAGGTAGATATGAATGATGAAAATTCATAGCACATAGTTGTAGGAAAAGAGTTAAAAGCAATTTATTCCTGCAGTTTCCTGACAAATAAATTTCTGCTCTCATGTAGATACCCAAGAGGCAGGGGTAGTTCCTAAGGAAAGGATTCCCCTCTCCTCCAACCAATCAGCATATGAAGTTGGGTCAGGTAATTAAAGAATTGATAAGCAAATTGTCCTCACAGAGAAAATGGAAAGTAGGTTTGGGGCACTTTATTTGTCACAAACTGGAGATATGGAGATGCAAATGGTGAAGATAATAATAAATAATGAAAATAGCCGATATGTATAGCGCATGTGCTATGGGTTAGGCCCCTGGCTTGCAGAAGAAGTGCCTACGTGAATTACGTAATTACTCTCTGCATGGCTGACGTAGTGAGGCTCAGCGAGGTGACGTGCCCTCCCAAGATCACACTAGTAAATGGTTTGGTTATGGTTCCAGCCCAACTTAGGAAAGAGCTTTAGAGAGAAAAATCAAGATATTCTGGTTCCAGTTCTAGCTCCTTTCTAACTTGTTGTTTGGAGCAATTTCAAAGCAATTTTGGAACTCTTTTTTTTCTGGAATGACCATCAGAGCTGTCGTAGTATGGGAATGACAATTAAGTTTGTGAACTCATCTAGAAAAAGTGCTGGCGTTGGTCCATATTTTCCCAAGGAGAATACTTCCAAGGTGTACTGTAGAGCCATCCAGCCACGAAGTACGTAGCACTTTCTCTAGGACGAGTTCACTCACTTACTTGTCCAATCTTGTACATGGCTTTCATGCCCTTTAATTTCCTCATTGGTAAAATTACAGGTTCCATAGTTCTGAAACAGTAGTGGACAAAACTCTGAGGTTGGATAGGAGTGAGAACTAGGTGTAGAACTCATTACAAGCAATCCTTGTCCTTCTATAGATTGAATATACCAGAGGTGTTTTGCTTACATTATTTTGTCTGCTTGTATTTTAGACATATGTAGGGTTGTTTCCAGAATACTAAAATAAACTTAAAAATTACTTCTGAATTTGTAGATTGTTCACCATGATGTGTATGTTCTCAAACAATGAACTAGAATAGTTATTATAATACTGCCAATTTGGTACTCTTGAAAATATTTGTGGATCAAAATTGGGCCTCTGTTTCTTCAAAGGTAACAAATCATGTTAAGATGATATTTCAAAACCCTCCCATTTGTAAATTTCTATTATTTTAAATGCCTTGACTATTAATTTTAAAAGTTGTAGTAGAGCACTTGTGGTGTCTTGTGCATTGAACGGCTATTGCCTATGCTGTTGATGGCAAATCTTAGGAACTCTTAGATTTTGTCTAGGTCAGGTGCTTCAAGAAAATAAATAGCTGAATCAGAAATCTGTTATGTGGGTCTTCATCAGATGGGACACCTCTCATTCTGCCCAGTGCGAGGGGTGGATGATTTTGTACTACTTCAGATGGGTCAAGACTACACCTACAGCCTTGATGATTGTGGAAACAACTGTTTCCAGAAGGTTATCCTCAGAGGCTTCAAATGGAAGCGCCAATCACATTTGTAGCTCAGGAATAAGCTGCACGATTCTCCTTTTGTTCATCTACTATAAAGCAGCTAACTCTAACCAGCATCTGCCGCCATCACTGCCATAAGGATGCCCAGTTCCTCATGGACAGCTGGGGGGAGGGGCAGGGAGTGGATGCAAACTTCCGGAAGGGTATATTGGTCCTGTGATTAAAACTATTTGGCTCAGCCACTTCTTTTCTAAGAATTGGTCACACACACAGCAGTCACATATTTGCGAAACATTTAGAATAAACACGTTTTTCATGCTGTTCTGAGAAATTGAGAGTGATAGGAATGGATGAAAGGGGAGGTATAAGTAAACTGTATTGCACCCACATGGACACACTCTGCAGCCGTTACAGTTTTTGTAAAACAAAATTAATGGCAAGTTAATAAAGGCAAGCAATTTACAGAAATCTGGGTGTGCTATGATTACAAGGAATTTTAGATTTGTTTTAAAATATATTAATAATTTTGCATGTTTTTATTTTCTTTCATATAAAACCTGCCATGGTATTTGGAAATAGAGCCTGGGATATGTAATTGGCTTTTTTTTCTGGGCCTCTGTAGTCAGAATCTCTGTCTGGAAAAGTTTTCTATTCTTGCATGACTGGCTAGCAAAAATCTTCTCCTTAGTACCGATCAGAGACACCCCCATGCAGCCTCAATCACATCACCCTGCTTTATTGTCTTCACAGCCTTTATTGCCATCTGTAGTTACCCAATTTACTTTTTTTGGTTGGGAGTGGTGGTTTGAGACAGACTCTCACTCCGTTGCCCCAGGCTGCCATCAGACTAGCTCACAGCAACCTCAAACTCCTGGACTCGAGAGATCTTCTTGCCTCAACCTCCCAAGTACCTGGGACTTTAGGTGCCTGTCACAACACCTGGCTATTTGTAGAGATAGGGTCTCACTCTTGTTAAGCTGGTCTCAAACTCCTGAGCTCATGGACTCCTCCCACCTCAGCCTCCCAGAGTGCTAGGATTACAGGTGTGGCCACCCGACCCATCCTTATTTACTTTTTTATATATTTGATAATTGTTTGTTTTTTACCAAAATAAAGTAGTATCTTTGAGAATTGAGTTTTATCCATCTTATTCCCTGCTATGTCCCCGACATGTGGAACCATGACAGACACATCATAGGTGATCAGTATTTGTCTAAGGAATGATTTATAAATAAGTGAATCTCATTTCTGTCTTTTCTGGTAGGTCTTTGGAATTCTTTGATTCTAGTTTAGGAGGAAAACATGATATCTTAACATACATCAGAAATAAGTCTATCAATGACTGTCAACACTTCCACCTTCTTTTTGTTATTCATTTGACGATCATTAATTGAGTCTCTACCAGATGCCAGTGATTTTGCTAAGAGTAGGCAGAGATATTTATTTTTGCTCACAAGAGGCCCTGGTTAATGGGACATACAGACATACGAGTACACGTATAAAAAACAGTGGGACAAATTGTTAACATATGGCAGGATAAAAACAAAGAAAGAGGTAGGCAGGATGTTACGAGAACAAAATAGAGAAAACGATGAAACACCTTGCTGATGTGGAAGGCTCCACGGAGGTGAGCTGGAAGGCTGTTCAAGGGAATATCCTGAGCAGAGGGAAGGGAATGTGTTTGGTCATCATGCCATGTTCCCAGGATGAGTAGCTCAGTGTGACTATAGGAAGGTGAAGAGAGGAGGGACTGGTTGACACTGACCTTTTTCCTAAAGGCAATAGAGAAGGACAAGGAACACTAAGCTTGAAGACCCCACGGAGGGTGGGGGGGAATGTTGATAACTTGGGGGAGAATAGTCTACATTTAGTAGGCATTGTCCTTAATTCTTTTTTCTTACCCAACCCCCTGCATATAATAAGTAAGTAAGCCCTATAATTGGAGGTCCAATTGACCTTTTTCCTAAAGGCAATAGAGAAAGATAAGGAACGCTAAGCTTGAAGACCCCACGGAGGGTGGGGGGGAGTGTTGATAACTTGGGGGAGAATAGTCTACATTTAGTAGGCATTGTCCTTAATTCTTTTTTCTTACCTACCCCCCTGCATATGATAAGTAAGTAAGCCCTATAATTGGAGGTCCAACGTCTATCTCTAAGGATAGATGTTCTTTTCTTCCTCCCCTCACCTTCTGCCCAGGCAATACCGCCTCCTGCTGGGACATCTGCAGTCGTTTCCTAACTGGTCTTCTCACTTCATTCTTTTCCGTCCAGAATCCACATTGGCGCCAAGACCATCTTCTAAAGTCATGAACAAAATCAAGCCATTCCTCTGCTCAAATTGTCTCCCATCGCTTTTGAATAAAATCCAAACTCCCTCCAGGGGTCTGCAAACCCATTGGAAGGGTCTGTTCTCTGCTGATCCCTTCAGCCTGTTTTGTGTGTCTCTCTCTGTCCTTAACCCAATAGAGAATAGTCAAGTTTGGCCAGCTTTCTATGATTGCATTTATACATTTAAGTAAAGAAAGTTGAGCTCATCCGAGATTTCACGACTAAAGCATTTGCCTGTTCATTTTTCCATCCACAGAGTATTTACCAAGTATTACACAGGGTCCCCCACTGTGTGCAGAACGCCAGGCTTACAGATCTACCTACCCTGTGCACTAAGTGTGCCATCCCCTTTGTATCCCCACGCCTTCAGATCCCAGGGACTCCCCCTAGTCACACAGTTCCCTGTATGCCTTTTGTCCATCCTGCTCATGCACAACCTTGTTCCACTGCCCTTGTTTCCAATTATCTGTAAATGCACACTTTTGACTTTATTATATTTCTGCATAATGCTGTCTATTCCACGAATTGTTTTTAATATGTATGCCTTATCTTCCAAGCTAATTCACCGGGGATTTCTGAGCACTGTAAATGTAACTATCTTAAATGGCTTACTAGCCCCAGCGCGCTTGGCATATAGGTTGGGCACGGAGAAGACGGTCCATTGATTCTTATCAATTGATTATGCTAGCAGCCTGTCTTAGGTTGTGTTCCCCGAAGCCCAGCCTGAAATAAGGATTGGAGTGCAAGTAGTTTATTTGGGATGTGATCCCTGGAAGCACTGATAGGGACATGGAAAACTGAGACAAGAAAGAAAAAGAAGTGAAGATAGAGAATGTTCATGAGCAGATTACTGTGTAGGTGACTGGAGTTCAGTCCCATTGGGAACTTCTGGAAAAGTCTGTAGAATATATCTTTTGAGTTGTCCAACCTGAGAAATGAGGGGCAGCGGTATTTACCCACCAATTCCCATTCATTACTGGTTGAGAGCAATTTGGGTGGCTTTAATTGCCCAGGGTTGCCCAGGGAAGGCAAGCCTGCTCTAGTGACCCAGGAGAGGCCCTGCAGGAGGTACCAGGAGGCCTCAATGAGTCTCCGCTGGTACATCTGGGACTGAGGCATTCTAACAGGCTAGGTCCAAGTGCCAGCAGCTTCTGCTGCCCAGCACATTTCAATCAAAGGAAAGCTTTTTCATGGCAACATCTATTTAGTGCCAACCATGTGATGCTCTCTGGAACACAAAAATATATAAGATATGTTCTTCACCTGCTAGAAACTCAGCCCTTCTCTCTTTGAAGAATAAGGAGAAAAGCAGGAAAAGAAGAAGGACATAGAGAAAATAGCCCAGCCTCCATTCACATTCAGTCTATACTCGCTAATGAAAATTTGATGCAGTTCTGCCAACCAATTCATTATCGTCATCGCTACTAAATAGCCATCATGTTTAATGGCTACAAGTGACTCTCAGAGCGGTGCGGACTCAGACTGGAGTTCAGAAGACCAACGAGGGATATTTTATCCACCTCTGATTCCCAATGTGTCCCAGACCTGCTTCCCTGACATTTCTACATTAATATTTCATAAACTCATGCCAAGTATGCAACCTGACTTTCTGTTCAAATTAAACTAATATTTGAAATGAAGAAAAAAACAATCAAGGGAGGGGGAGTCACTTCCCACAAAGAATTACATGGGAAAGGCAGCTGTATTTTTGTGCCTTTGCTGTAAAATGAAGCAGACAGTCTGTTCTGTAAAGTACTATAATTATAAAACAATTTGCCACCTCTAATGGGAGGACTTTTCTTTCATAAAATATTAACTAAATATAATATCAGTGCAATAGGTTAGAAATAGTCTTAGTTTCTCCATAAAATGTCAATTTGTAGCCACCGTGAATGTCTTCTTTAAGATGAGAGTGTCCAAAAGCATCCTCTGTCCCCATCCTCACTTGGCCTTGAATTAAGCACATTTTTTTGCAGTTCTCCCTAGCTAATTTGAAGCTAAGTGCTTTTTCCTGTAAACATGTTAATTTGCAATGTTGTTCTGTCATCTTGCTTAACACTTCTCAACGGAACATCCTGCTGTTGCCCAGGAAGTTTTATTATAATGACAATGGGGCCTCCCCTCACCCCCCCAAAATCTAAAAAATGACAACAAATAAAGATACTCAAGTTCAAATTGAGGACTTCGTCTGCGAAGTCCCAACCTCTCTGTACTAGTTACTTGTGCCTTTTAAAATCATGGGAAGGGAACAATTCTTTCTGTAAAACTGATGTTTTCCAAGCAAGATCACTCTCCAGACTGTAAATGCAGGCAGAACTGCCTGGAATTGCCAACTTGCATTTTGAAGGCTGGGCAGACAAAGGCTTTAGTTGCAAGAAGAAGCAAAGACCAGCTTCTTCTTTTCTACTTATATATTTCCTTCTGTCTTAAGAACTGAACATAACACGGTGGAGGAGAGGAGTGGTCTTTGTTTGGGGTTTTTTTGTTTTGTTTTATTGTTGAAGACTCATTGAGGATGCAGAGAACCACATTATGCTGATTGCATTTGTTAGATGACGTTCCTCTTATAATTGTGTCCCGCCCCCAAGAGGTGTGTCATGTACCATGACCCCCATTCCCCTCTCTCCTTCCCTCTCTCGGCTCCCCCCTTCTCCTACTCCCCACCATGTAGTAGGTCATCAATTGTCCTCATATCAGAATTGAGTACTTTGGATTCTTGCTTCTTCATTCTTATAATGCTTTACTAAAAAAGAATGTGTTCCCATCCAGGTTAATACAAAAGATGTAAAGTCTCCATCTTTTTAGTGGCTGAATAGTATTCCATGGTACACATCTACCACAGCCTGTTGATCCATTCCTGGGTTGGTGGGCATTTAGGTTGTTTCCACAATTTGGCAGTTGTAAATTGAGCTGCACTAAACAGTCTAGTGCAAATGTCCTTAAGATGAAATGACTTTTTTCTTCTAGGTAGATGTGTTTGGTTTTGTTTCTTGATGCTCTGAAACTTGTCCAGTAAATTCAGGCACTGTTTCCTTGATGCACCTTGGTTATTTTTTTTTATTTTTTATTTTTTTTTTGAGACAGAGCCTCAAGCTGTCACCCTGGTTAGAGTACCGTGGCATCCTCCAATTCCTGGGCTCAAGTGAGTCTCTTGCCTCTGCATCCCAGGTAGCTGGGACCACAGGCGCCCGCCACAACGCCTGGCCATTTTTTTTTTTTTTTTTGGTTGCAGCCGTCATTGTTGTTTGGCGGGCCCAGGCTGGATTTGAACCCACCAGCTCAGGTGTACGTGGCTGGCACTCTAGCCCACTGAGCCACAGGCGCTGAGCCAATGCACCTTGGTTATTATCTCTTTCCATCCAGAGGTAGCAACCACTCTCTCATTATTAGACAAATTGGTTTTTCTAGGGAAAAAAGGCAATCCAAAGTGAAAAGTAAAGATGTTTATTTCCCAACGTGATTTCAAGCCACTGGGCCATTTTTCACGACTTAATTTAAAGAGAGAGAGAAAAAAAATAACAAAAAAACACAAAAAATCCCCAAACACTTTTGTTTTTAAAATCTTCTTCATTAGAACTAATGTATAGAAAATCCATACTTGCTCATTTGGAAATTGCCTAAGGGCGGCATCCACTTCCACACGTTCCTTTGTTCATCTAGGCTTCTTAAATGGCTCCTCAAGCTCTATTGATCTTCATCAGCAAAATCCTTTTGGTTTTCTAGTTCTTAGGAGTCTTAAAATTAGCCAGGAAGTTTTCAAAGAGGATTTTGGTTATAGTAGGGCCTGGGAAAAGAAGAATTTGTTAGATAAAGTCTGTGTGCAAGCTGGAAGTAAATTACTGGGGTGCATATTTTTTGCTATAAGTCGACATTCGATATACTTTCTCTGAATGAGTGAATAAGTCCATGACTTATAATTAATGTCCCCATTTAATTATTGGTATTTTTAAGGCCTTTTTTTTAATTGTTGGTATATTTTTCAAGCAAGTTCCAAATCAGTATTATACTGTGATCTAATATTTGAATATATGTTTTATGTATTCAAATATCATTATATTGAATATATTCTTTATATATATGAGAAACAAACCAGAGAGATACATACAAATATACAATATGATAAAAATGATTCTCTCTGGGAGATGAGGTGGGAGGGAACTTCATTTCCATTGTGAAAATGAAAAATATTTTAGTTATGAACAATTTCAAGTGGCCATGAATAGAAAATAGAATAACAGAAGAAACACTCTCAAAACTGTCTCTGCTTTACCAAATCTTAGCATTTGTTATTATTATGTTATATTTTGCCTCATGACATTTTTTCAAAGAAATTAAATATTTTAGATATCATAGAGAAGCTTTTTTTAGTTCTATGTTTCTATACTATTTGAATCGCAAATAATAAACCTATTTGTGCATAGTAAAAATAAATCAGTCACAATTTTAAAAGAAATATCAACCAAGCCAAACTGAAAGGAAGAGGGCCGTGTTTCCTACAAGTTTTTCCGAATATGTGATTAAGAAGACAGAAGCGATGGTGCCTCCTGTCTGTCGACTCACCGAGGTCTGGCAGTTAGAAGTGCCAAGTTGAGCCTGAAGAAACACAATGTCAACTTAGGTGCTGGTAGGTTGGCAACCCACATGTTCCGATTTATCCCTGTCAGCTGCAGGCCCTATTAACTATTTTTAATGAATCACCACTGCTTTTACTTTTGCCATCAGCCATGACCTTCACCATTTAGAAACACATGGTCTCTCATAAACGATAGCCCACGACATATAAACTTGAGAAGGATTCTATCACAGCTCAAACTACAATATCTATCACTGAAACAAACGGCTCATTCTCGCTGAAGAGACACTCATATATATCACGGAACCAACCTTCCATATTTTGAAATTTACTGCCCCGTGTTGGCTGATTTTTTTTTTTTTTGAGGAGGCCAGGCAACCTTGCTCACTTAATACTTTTGATAAACTTCTGCTGACAAGGAGGGTGATTAATGATGGTTAAAAGAATTGAATCAAGAGTAGGAAAGACAGAGCCAAAAAAGCAGACTGCTGGGCTGATGGAAACGAACGTCTCTACAGAAATATATGATGGACCCTCCTTTTTTACCATGCCAAGTAATTACTTGCACAGGCCTGTTGTAATAATTCCTATTACAGCCCAAACGGAAAAGTCAGTAACTCACCGCCCTGGGACAAGGTGAAGGCAAGGCCAGAGAAGCATGGATCAATATTTCATTTACTCACTAAGGTTAGCTCCTATCCCTGTATCAAATTCTTTTACAGAAAGCCATGAAAGAAATGAGGTTTGCTGCAAAACACCACTGCAGAGGCCTTGTTTCCTTGGGGTGCTTATGAAGGAAGCAGAGCAACAAACCCTTTCAGGAAAACAATATGCAGTCAAGGTCACTCATTACTCGCTACTGTTGGAAAATAAAGTGCCATTAGCCTGATATGAGTAATGTACATCAATCAACTGCAGGCCAGAAAAAGTATGTTTTCAACTTGGTGGTGCTGCTAATAATGAATGAGCCATTTGCACACTGTCTACACAATCTGACAATTGTGAAAAAATCTTCTCTTGACAGTGCATCATTTGTTTAAAAAAAAAAAAAAATCCCATTAACATTTATCTCTGATTACCTCCTGCCTTTAAAAAAAAAAAAAAATGAAAAAAGTGAAGAAAAGGCCGTAAGAGTTTTTCTCCCACCAAGAAGCTTCTGGTTTTATACTTTACCTCAGGACAAATTGTAGCTCAACTACAAAATACCCTATTTAAAAAAAATGAAATATAATATATCTTGTTGCTTTCCATTAGGTTTCTCTTTTAGGGAGTTTAAAATGTAGGTTTCCCTGTTTATGCTACGTTTTCTGTGATGCCTTCTGGGGAAAGGGTCTGGTAGAGGCCAATTTTAGGTTCTGTGTAGCTATCACTGAACCAGCTTACACTCAGTTGAATGCTTCCAATTTTACTCTAAAATCAGTTTTAAATAGTTCCAACATCTATGAAACTTACATTGAATGCAAAATCTGAATACTTTTCCTCCATTTAGTGTGTCGGGATAAAATAGATCTCCGTGTTGCATTGGTCTCTTTAAGATTTCATAAGAACCCTTATTTATAAAGAATATTTTCACTATGCCATACATTTCCATGTGGGATGGTTTAAGAGAAATTCTCCTATACTTACCTTTCTCCCCACATCTATATAATATCCCAGTTGCTTTTTTATGACCCCAGGAAAGAAGAAAACATAGAAGCACTGATTTACTTGCTTAAAATTGTAGGCTTACTGGCAATAATAACTGGTAACCTTGAATGTTTCCTACAGTTTGTTTTTTCTCTGAAATAAATCTATTTCCCTTCCTTGGAACTTCAAAGCCATTCTTTACCAGATCACCCTATCTTCATGACACGGAATGAAGTTTAGATCAAGGGTAGGGAAGTCCTTGACTGTTATACGGGGCTCAGAGCCATTCTCTGCTCCAGAAAGCAGAGGTCAGCTGGGCCCAGCATTGATTCAGGCCAGCAGGACTTACAGCCTGGCCAGTCGACATCTTGGAAGTATTTTCAAGCGCTTGGGGTCTGCAGATTTTCCTAAGAATGTTCACCCCTCCTCCTCCATGCCTTAAACTTGGACCCCAAGAGTATTTCGAGGGAAATTCAATCCATATGTGCCTGATTCGTGTTCACTTAACTCATTGACATGTTGTTTTCCAGGAGCTGATTGATGTACAAGGAGTCTTCTGACCTTTTTTCCTGAACCTTGCAGAACTGCCATTCTTTGAGGTGGAAAATTGCCTTTTACTTGGGGTAAGTAGCACTTTTGAGAGTTGAAAGTTTTAAGCTCAGCTTGAAACATAGTTCCCAAATCTGTGTGGGATTCTGGGTTTGACAAATGTGGCCTCAATACCTTTGTATAAAGCCCTTTCTTGCCTCATTTTTTTTTTCATGTGTGACACCCGTAGCTAGAGAAAAAAAAATTACAAAGATGATGGTAACTTTCAGAGCATCCAAGCAGGTATCTTTGGAAGTTGTAGCATCACTCAAATGGTTTAAGATGTCCAAGTCTATCTGTTCCCTTTAACCACCCTTCACTTGCCTTGATTTCTTTCATGTGGTCCCAATGCAAAGAACTTCCTTTGCCAAGTTTTAAATGTGCAATAAAGGCAGCAGCTGACTTTAAACCCTGCTTTGATACTGTTGGGCAACATCTCAGCTTGGGTTAGGTTCCCTGGCAAAGTATTTCAGCAGACTTTCATAATGCTGCCCCTTGGAATTCATCCTAAATTGTGCCTCTAAATCATAAAAGTTACAAAGACGTGCTACCCCTTCTATCACGTCTGATAAGTTAAACGGGAACTTTCACTGGGGCTGTGCCGCTGCCCAGGGACAGCGGTTAATTGATCTAGAATATCTGGATGAACACTACAAAAGAATGGTCTCTTAATTTTTCTTCTAAAACTCTGAATAGAGAGGTTGCATTAGGTCCTATTGCAGGAATCCACAACCCAAATACTTCTGGGCACCAAATAAGAACCGTACACGTACATCGAATGAGGACTTTTTCAAATAGTGAGCGCAATGTCTAATGGACCAGCCAATATCCTAATTTTGAATGTTTATGGTTAAGTCACATATGTTATGAGCCCAATTTATCTCACCAGCTATACAAAGGGACAAAGGGGAAAAAAATAACAGCTAGTATTTATTAAGAGGCTGTTCTGTTATAATTGCTTTGCCGACATTATTTCATTTGCTCCATAAGGTTTTCCTACCACATGGATATTTTTACTTTTCTCAGTTACATATAATAAGAGAAAAACTAAAATTTGGTGTTGTTAAAAGGAAAGATCTGGAGGCCCCTCCCAGAACTCCCAGACCAACTGAATCGGAATCTCTAGGCATGGGGTCCCCGGGTAACTGCAATGTTACACCCACACTGAAGAAGTGCTGTAACGCGTCTCCCCAAAGGTATGCACTGAGCTTTGGAAAGAATCTAGTGCAACTCCTCTGTTTATAAATAAGGCTCCCACAGAAGAACTCACGTGCCAAAGCTTAGACAATAGAGCCAGGTGTCAAAATCCAGGCTCTGGGAATTAACAGCAATACTAATGGTGATTTTATTTCAGGCACTAGAAACTAATGATATCATCCTCACATAAGCCTGGTAAAAACTCTGCGGGCATCATTGTCTCCATTTTATAGATAAGGAAATAGGCTAAGAGGAATGAAGTAGCTTTCAAGGTCTTGCAGACGAAAAATAAAGACTTGAGTCTGTTTTTAAATCCAAGGGCATCTGCGTCCACATTCAGAGCTCCCATCACTATACAGCAAGGGCAGATCCTGCGGGGTCTCCCCACTGAGTGCTGACGGAGCTGTAGCTATTAAGCAGAAGGTACGAAGGGCATATTCAAGGCATCTCGACGTGAGGGCCTCGGATGATGGTGGGGATAGTTAGGAGCAGGAGGAAGAGAGGGACACGTGGTTAGGACTCCTCTAATCACCGCGAGGGAAGTTGGCTATGGAATCAGTAACACGCTGGATGAGCAGCTGCAGAGGCTACTGACCCACTTTGCAGATGGAGAAGTGAAGGGGATTTTAGAAGGATCTTTCTGTTCCTTTCCAGTTTGAACAATCAGTAACTCCAGCTGAATGCTGTGCAAACCTAAAGGCAGGAATGAGGCCTTTCCCACGCCAGGCAGTCAGGCAGCCCGTGCCATGCAATCACCCCCACCCCTGTGAGATCTGGAAGCGTTGCTTGCTTATAGCCTTTGACTCCTTTGCCAAACATTTTGAAACAAAACCGCTGCTGAGGTCAGCTTACCAGGCTCCTTCTCAGGGAGGCAGCCCCATCTAGCCCCTGAATGTAGCCTTTGGCCCCCAGGCCTGGGGAGTGGTGTCCATCGCTTTGTCCAAGCTTCTCTTCTCCCAGCCGCCGTGCCACTATCCTCTCTTCAATTACAGGAAGCCAGCCCCGTCTGTGATGGAGTAAACATTCCATTTGAGGTCAAGGTCCTCAGACCTCTGCTGTACTTAGTTCAAGATCCAGCCAAAGGCCAGAATCAATACCACAAATCACTGCCAAGATGACAACAACGAGGCCCTTGTCCATTCTCTCCCCTTTTAGAAATGCTATTGCTAATTCTGAGAAATTTCATTAAGTCACTTTCATTCGTCTGTGTTTCCTTAAGAGACCTCCACTGAAGGCTATCTTTGGCCCCAGACAGAACCCTTCCCTGCACAATTACCTGAGTAATATACAGCTCCTCAGGGGTGTCTCCGTGTTTACAAGTGGCTGTGTCTCAAGACAAACAGCCCTCAATATTCAAAAGCATTCTGCACAGCACAGATCAAAAAGCTTTGCGGAGGAAGCATCTATCTCTGCCGAATGCATCAGGCTATATGAGTCGGTTCTTACACAATGTCAGAGCAGTTCAATATAAATGTAACTTGTCGTAAAGTTACCTTTTGTGAAAAAGAAATGCTGCCTTTCAAAACCACGTAAAGCCTCGGCTTGCTTCAAATGGTGCATATGTATTACATCTTCAGATTCTCACAACTAAATCAAATCAAGGTGAGGCAAAAAAGACGGACTCAAAAGTTTAATTTCTGTACCTAGTGCATATCTGAATAATGAGGGGGGGGGCTTTAATCTTTAAAAGCTGCTGGATTTAAAAAGTCAAGAGTCAATCATCCCTCCCATTTTCTCAAAAGGCTATTTTGTTTGGTTTTTAATAGTTCTGTTGCTAAGTGTGCACATCATGCATAAGAATTCAGAAAGGAATTTCTGATCTCAAGTCTAGGATTTAAAATAGATGAATGATTTCATTAGGCTAATTTGGACATTTTAGCAATGAAAGCTTGAACAGACATATTTATCAAAGCACGGCTGATAACATTGAAAAACTGGAAGTAATCTATGTATCCATCAGGAGAGAAAATAATAGAAGAGCTAGGGTATAGCCATGTTAGATAAACAGGGCAGAGAGCAGCTGTGAACAGCGTGCAGGTTGTGGATGGCACAACCTCCACAGGATGCCGAGTGCTAATGGGGGCCCTGCTGTTGATACTACTGCAGCATTTTAAAAGAATGAACTATAGGCTCGGCGCCTGTGGCTCAAGCGGCTAAAGCGCCAGCCACATACACCTGAGCTGGCGGGTTTGAATCCAGCCTGGGCCTGCCAAACAACAATGACGGCTGCAACCAAAAAATGGCCGGGCGTTGTGGTGGGCACCTGTAGTCCCAGCTACTTGGGAGGCAGAGGCAGGAGACTTGCTTGAGCCCAGGAATTGGAGGTTGCTGTGAGCTGTGAAGCCACAGCACTCTATCCAGGGTGACACCTTGAGGCTCTGTCTCAAAAAAAAAAAAAAAAAAAAGTTTTTTCAGCTCGGCACCTCTGGCTCAAGGGGCTAGGGCGCCAACCACATACACCTGAGCTGGTGGGTTCGAATCCAGCCCGGCCCACCAAACAACAACGGCTGCAACCAAAAAATGGCTGGGTGTTGTGGTGGGAGCCTGTAGTCCCAGCTACTTGGGAGCGGAGGCAGGAGACTCGCCTGAGCCCAGAAGTTGGAGGTTGCTGTGAGCTGTGATGTCACAGCACTCTATCCAAGGTGACAGCTTGAGGCTCTGTCTCAAAAAAAAAAAAAAAAGTTTTTTTCCAGATTTTTTTGCGCCCACTGGAACAAGTGCTACTTTTGTCTTTGCAACACAAGCATCTCTGACTTACCCCCGCCACCATGCCTGGGACTGCCCCTCTGAACAAGGATAATGGTAAGTCTGACACTTAAGTTCAGAAATGAATAAAAGACAGGGGAGGCCTGACTTGATGGTAATTCGAGTGAAAAACAGGGCTTTTAATCGGCTGAAATCACAGCTTGGGTCAAAATCAGGGAAGTCAGGAAGGAAGCAATGTTTAATAGCATAGGTATGATTTTCCTTTCAGCTCAAACTAAAAAAATAAAAGTAGCTGGGACTACAGGCACCCACCACAAAAAAATAAACTTTTTTTTTTTAAGACAGTCTCACTTTGTCACCTTCCGTAGAGTGCCGTAGCATCCTAGCTCACAGCAATCTCAAACTCTTGGCTTCAAGTGATTCCCTTGCCTCAGCTTCCCAGGTAACTGGAACTACAAGCACTTGCCACAGTGCCTGGCTATACTTTTTTAGAGATGGGGTCTTGCTCTTGCTTAGGTTGGTCTCGGACTCCTGTAGTCCCAGCTACTTGGGAGGCTGACACAAGAGAATCTCTTAAGCCCAGGAGTTTGAAGTTGCTGGAAGCAGTGATGCCTCAACACTCTACACAGGGCAACAGCTTGAGACTTTGTCTTAAAAAAAAAATTACGCCCAGGCTCGGTGCCTGTGGCTCAACGGGCTAAGGCGCCAGCCACATACACCTGAGCTGGCGGGTTCGAATCCAGCCCGGGCCTGCCAAACAACAATGACGGCTGCAACCAAAAAATAGCCGGGTGTTGTGGCGGGCGCCTGTAGTCCCAGCTACTTGGGAGGTGGAGGCAAGAGACTCGCTTGAGCCCAGGAATTGGAGGTTGCTGTGAGCTGTGATGCCACAGCACTCTATCCAGGGTGACAGCTTGAGGCTCTGTCTC
>CAUYON010162073.1:0-14792 GCA_963573935.1 Arctocebus calabarensis | reverse complement strand
CAATTACACTGCTGGTGGGACTGCAAACTGATACAACCTTTTTGGAAGGAAGTATGGAGAACTCTCAAAGAACTTAAGCTAGACCTCCCATTTGATCCTGCAATCCCATTACTAGGCATCTACCCAGAAGGAAAAAAATCCTTTTATCATAAGGACACTTGCACTGGACTATTTATTGCAGCTCAATTTACAATCACCAAAATGTGGAAACAACCTAAATGCCCACCAATCCAGGAATGAATTAACAAACTATGGAATATGTACACTATGGAATACTACTATTCAGCCATTAAAAAAATGGAGACTTTACAGCCTTTGTACTAACCTGGGTGGAAGTGGAACACATTATTCTTAGTAAAGCATCTCAAGAATGGAGAAACATGAATCCCATGTACTCAAGTTTGATATGAGGACAATTAATGATAATTATTCACATGGTGGGGGTGAGAGAAGGGGAGAGCAGAGAGAGGAAGAATGAGGGAGGGGTGGGGAAAGGAAGAGCAGAGAGAGGGAAGGAGTGAGGGGTGGGGTCTTGGTGTGTGCCACACCTTTTGGGGGCAAAACACGATTGTAAGAGAGACTTTACCCAACAAATGCAACCAGTGTAACATGGTTTCTTGTATCCTCAATGAATCCCCAACAATAAAAAAAAAGAAATTACTACTTGAGAAGAGAATATGATTTGACATATGAAATGACAACAGACATTATGGTCTATAAGCATGTCCTCTCAAAAATAGATAACATTCAAATGGTTTTGCAGAATTACTAGACAATGGAGAACATTTGGAAAGAAAATAGTTACCTATGAAACAATATGAAGACTATGCCACTTGGTGGTGCCTGTGGCTCAAAGGAGTAGGGCGCTGGCCCCATATGCTGGGAGTTGGCGGGTTCAAACCCAGCATGGCCAAAAACCGCAAAAAAAAACAAAAAACAATTACTTTACTCATCAAACATAATGCCTTTTCAATGTAACTTTAGGGAAGTTGATTTGTTTTAAACTTACTTTACATTTTGAAAGTAGAATCTACACTCTTACCATCTTGTATATTTTGTACTTACCTAATCTTTCATGTAATTATCACTCAGAGTTTTATGACTGGATGGATAAGAAAGTCTATGGCCTCTGATGTCACCAATGACATAAAAATCAATGCTACAATTCACACATGCAGCATTTAGGATACATAGATGTGCTACTGTTATTATGCAACTTTCTGATCATTGTTAATCCTATTAATGTGAAGTGATATCTGATTTTGGTTTTGATTTGAAAGTCCCTATGATTTTTTTTTTATTTTTTTAAATCATAAAGAGGTGGATCATGTGTACATTAATGCATTTATAGGGTACAATGTTCTGATTTCATATACAATTTGGAATGCTTAAGTGGTACTGGTTAATAAATCCCTCACCTCGTTTACTTAGTTTTTGGGTTAAGACATTTGGACTCTACTTGATAGGTCCGACATGTACCCTTGTAATATGCACCACAGGTGTGGTCCCACCATTCACCTATGATTGTTATATTTTGTGGCATATTGGCCACTACATGTCCTCATTAAAGAAATGTCTGCCTAATCCATTGTCTGTCCTTTGTGTTTTAACCATTCTTTATATTTTCCTGATACAAGTTCCAAACCAGCTATAGATTTGCAAATATTGTCTCCTACTGTATTTTCTTTCACTTCATAGATGGTGTTTGATGTAACACAAAAGTTTATACTTTTGATGAACTTAAACTTATTTTTTTTTCTTTTCTGACTTACGCATTATGAATTTTGAAGAAAAGATTATGATCAGTGTGTTGGGCGAAAAATTTAACAGCAAGAGGACATTAAGTCTGTCCCTAAGTGCAGGTGTCCTCCACACGGCTCTAATCCTCAGCAGCCTTTCTGCCTTAATCACATACCAGAGTCTTTGAGCAGCTGTAGATTCAAGGCACCTCTGTAGGATTAGAAGACTAACCAGAAACAAGGGCCCTAATCCTCAAAGAATGTGGGAAATGTTTCTTACAGTTCAGAAAATAACATCCTAAAGACATTCTTAATAAAATTTGAATTGTATTTTAATAATAGCAAAATGGAATACAGGTAGCACATAGTAAATTCCTGGACCAATGACTTTATTTATTTTTATATGGCATGAAATTTTTGAATCAATAATATTTTATTCATTCATATGAAAATACTGAAGACACATTTAACTGTTCATGTATGCAACAAGGATGATTTCTATAAATGACAGAATGCTATTTTTTAATAATCTACTTTAAAAATGGGTCTCCAGAAATGCCTTATGGCTCTCTAAACTATTTCCATTGAGAATTATCACAAAATATGAACCTTTTAAAACTGTTATTTGCTGCCCTCAATTTTATTTTCTTAATTTTTTTCTTTATTTTGTTGGTTATACTTTTTTGTGTCTACAATAGTAACCAAATGTTCAGAGACTTCCATGTTTCTCTGCTTCAAACTCTGCTGACAATTTTTTGAATTCTTAAATAATATGCTATTGTAAATCAAATTTAATATTTACTTTCATTGTCAGACATGGTATACTTATGCAGGAATTCGGGAGTCAGTTTTGTCAACTCCTGACCTATCTTCATTACTTGTCAGCATTTTTCAAGTATGATGGTTCTCTAATTCACTGAGATGCTCATTACTCCTTAAACATTTTTAAAGGAGTTGACTCATTACGATATGGAGGGTCTTTTGCTTAAAAATATTTATCTAACTAAATTCTCAAAAGTCACAAGAATATGTTTCATCATGTATCTAAATCTTACATGAGAAAAAGTTTAAGTCTTGGATTATCTCTTAATGGAAGAGAAGACTCATTATTTATTATCCAAAAGTTTGCCTTTTCACTCTTTCATTAATTAATGTTTCCTTAAGAAAATTACCAGCTTCCAAGAATTAGCTAAAATAATGATCATTAGGATTCTCTTTCATTTTTCATCTGGTCATTTTTAAACAATCTTAACTCTAGGCAGCTTATACATGTGGTAATGAATTGGTATTAGCATTGTCAATCTGCTTTGAAAGAATCCAGACTTGTGTCTAAATTTAAAATGCTGAGAACAATCCCACACCCCCTTGAAATAGCCATTTATTTCTTTCCTCTCTGTCCAAAAGATTGTCTTTATTGCTGAAGGCTATGGATATATATTTAACAACATTATTATTTTTAAATACACATGTTTTTATAAGAATGCAGATTTTAAAAGAATACAAACTATAATTTGTGACATTTAAAACAATCTATGACTTCATGTAAAAGAATAACACTTTTTAATCTTATAAAATGGCAAGTGTAAAGACAACTTTAAAAAAAAAGAAATAACGTCTTTAATAGTATTATCCAAATGACTATATGAATCTTAGTTTAAAAATTGTTATTTCTATTTGTATGGTATCCTTATTTTACTTTATATTCCAGTTATATCTCTTTTTTATTTCTTAAAAAACAAATAGCACTTATGAAGCCTAAAAAGATTGGCTCTTTAAATTCTAATGACATAGAAATCAATATATTTCATTCCACAAATGAACTATATTTATTTAAAAGTCAAATGAAGCCCAATTATTATTATTAAATTCAAAGATGCACCCTATTTGGTAATATATTAAATATGTACCCAAGGAAACTGATGTTTCTACAAAACTATTATGTTCAAGTTGATCTTACTTTTTCCCCCATAGGTTAGGTCCTTGGGTAATAAAGCACCTTAGATCTTTCAGTTTTTGCCAGTAAAATATTAATTAACTTAAAATGATTTATTGATTAATTCACAGAAATAAATTCTTACTCTTTATGTTACTTTTCTGTCAATATCTCCCATTAGGGCGGGACCTGTGGTTCAGTGGGTAGGGCACCGGCCCACATATAGGAAGGGTGGCGGGTTTGAACCTGGTCCCAGCCAAACCGCAACAACAACAAAAAATAGGGCGTTGGGCACCTGTAGTCCTAGCTACTCAGGAGGCTGAGGCAAGAGAATCGCCTAAGCCCAGGAGTTAGAGGTTGCTGTGAGCTGTGACATCATAGCACTCTACTGAGGGTGATAAAGTGAGACTTTGTCTCTACAGAAAAAAAAAAAAATTTCTATTGCCCTTTTTTAGAAAAGGGCAATGGAAATTGTGCATTCTGCATTTTTCAGAAATAGGACTATTTCAGGACCTGATTGGAATATATCCAGCAGACGACCGGTGAGAATGACTAGGTAGGAACTATGGTAAGGGGATGGGCATTGCTTCATCTGAACAAGGAACACATAATGAATGACTAAAAGCAGCCCAATATTTGAAGGCACAGTTATGTAGTGTCATGTGGCCCTAATGGAAAAATGCAATGATTATCTGACGGCAAGTGTTTGCTCTTAGTGAGGAAGTTAAAGCATCTTGGACATGGAAGACATTTCTCTGCAATAGCACTGTTCACAGAAACATGCAAGAAGATCCTAGGGAAGAGTGTTTTACATTGGATACTTGCCTCATTAACCTCTTTAGACTGTGATTCTAAACCTTAATTGGTTTACTTTGGCACCAGCATAAACAGCCAAAGGACATCACTGAACTGCCGCACGCATCCCACTGTGCTAAGCACTGGTGGGAGAAAATCTAAACCTGTTTACTATTTCTTGAAGTTTACAACATTGATAAAAAGATAAGTTTCAAGCTCATAAAAGAAACATTGACACAACCCAGTATCCATGAAAATAAAGACACTGCTGATTTTGTTCAGTATTGGGTCAAAGCCTTATACTACAGTAATTACTCAATGCTTAGCATACCCTATGTGTACTTAATAAATAGTTATTCTGTATCAGAATCTGTTCTAAGCCTATTAGAAATCATTGCTTCTTGGTTAATCTTTTTAGCAATCCTGTGAAAAGTGTACTGTAATTATCCATATTTTATACATGAGAAGCAGGGAAGATAAATGAATTTTCCAAGTCCAGTGCCACAACAGGATTTGAAGGGTGTGGTTCAGCGATCCTACTGTTAACAGCCGTCTATTCTGCCCCTTAATTAAAAGTAACTCTGTATGTAATACGTGAATTATTAGAGGTAAGTTATACTTAATGACAGGGAATACATCTTTGTTTACATTCAAGTTTAATCAAGAAACAGAATTTGAAATTATAGAGAATTTAAACAAGCAAAGGAAAAGTAGGAAGAAAGCCAAAGTCATTCCTTTATTTATCAAGCACCTGAAATATACATACACTGTATTAAGCCCTGAGAAAGTGTGAGAATGACCAGTTCTTGCCTGGAAAGAAGAAGTATGATGTGGGGAGAACCCTGAACTGGATTTGAAAAAATTTCCTTTACACCATTCTCAGTCTTTCACGAGGAGCCTGGGGAAACCTTTAAACATCCCCGTGTTTCCATTCCGGCCATTTTGAGGATCAAAAGAGATAAATTAATAAGGGTAAAGTATAGTTCAATAAGTGTTAATTATCTTGACCTTTTCCTTAGTTTCAAAGAAATCTTGTGAACACTAAAAGATATGCATGAAAATTATAGAAAAGGGTATTTTGCACTCAGTAAATACTAAAAACCTACTTTAAAACCTTAGACAAAATTGTGAGGAAAATAAGAACCCAGTGAATGTAGACAGGTGAAGGTAGAAACACTTTGCATAACAATGATAAAATCCTATTATAAAATAATGAAGCATACTCAGACACTTCGTTTGGAGAGGAAGAACAGTTTATGAAGAATTTAGAAACATTCTAAAAGAGTTTGTGAGTTAGTAAGGAAAGTTACTGGAAGTTATAGCATATGAAGATTAATTGGAAAAGAAAATCTGTCTGCAGCATAAAGAATGAACTGAATTTGATAAAATATGGATAAGGAGAAGTAATTAACAATTTATTACCAAAGTAGATTGATCAGAGTAGATATTGTGATGGTAGAAATATAAGAAACAAAAAGAAATTAACTAAACAAACAAAAAAATCCGTAAAACTTGAAAGGAGAGAGATTGATATGGGTTTGCCCTAACTACTGAATGATTTCAAACACTTGACGTTTAAAAATGATAAAGAAACTTAGAACATGCATATACATCATGAGCTTAGAAAACAAAGCAAAACAAAATAAAACAAAAGCAACCAAATTTAAATGTCAACTCTGCCATGTAACTAGGCTCATCTGGATAGCTTTCTTAATTACTCTAAGGTTAGTTTTCTTTTCTATTGAATGAAGAAAATTATTTCACATGATTGTTTTGAGAGGGAAGTGACTGAGCACGCAAGCACTTTCTATACACCCAATGCTGCCTAAGATATTAGCACTTAATAAATGTTGGTGATATTTATTGTATTTTGACTATTCTCTAAAATTTCAGTGCTTTTAAAACAAAGCCATAACAATTTAAACTAATGACAATGTTTTCTTCCCTTATACAATTAAAAAAATGTGTCAGTGCCTGGCTTAAGGCCCATTACTAGTCACTTAAAAATAGGGTAATTTGGACTAAGACATCTATAACAAGTATCCAGAATAGAGAGTGATCTCATATTAAACTATGAGAATGAATTTAAAAAAAATTATAAGACATTAATAAGGGAAAAAAAATTTTAAAAATTGCCAAGGCAAGCTATTTTTATGACTTTCATCGGAAATTATAATAAAATGATATTAGTTTATTCCTTACATCCTGGAGAAGTTTCAGAATCTATAGCTAATTGATTTTCGACAAAGGTGCTGAGAACATCCATCTGTAAATGATGTGCTAGGAAAATTGGATATCCAAATGTAGAAGAATGAACCTGGATCCCTATCATTCACTATAAACAAAAATCAACTAAAAATGAATTAAAGACATTGTATAAGACCCAAAGGCATAAAACTACTAGAAAAAAACTGAGGGAACATGCTTCATGACATAGGACAGGGCAATATTTTTTTTTGATAAGACCTCAAAAGCCCAAACAACGAAAGCAAAAGTAGATTAATGAGATCACATCAAACTAAGAAGTTTCTGCATAGCAAAGAAAAAAAATCAACGGAGTGAAGTGACAACCTACCAAATAGGAGACAGGGGTCAATATTCAAAATATGTAAGAAGCTCAGTTCAGTAGCACAAAGTATTTTAAAAGTTAAAAAAAGGGCAAATTATCTTAATAGACATTCCTCAGAAGAAAATACACAAATGGATAAACATATGAAAAACTGCCCAACATCAGTAATTACTCTATTAAAAAATGCAAATCAAAAGCACAATAGTATATCACCTCCTTGAAGTTAGAATGGCTGTTCTAAAAATGTCAAAAGATAAAACTTGACAATGATGTAGAGAAAAGGGAATCCTTACATATTATTGGAGGGAGTATATATTAGTACGTCTATTATGGAAAACAGTATGGAGGTTTCCCCAAAATTAAAAATAGGACTACTGGCTTGGTGCCTGTGGCTTAGCGGGCTAAGGCGCCAGCCAGGTACACCTGAGATGGCGGGTTCGAATCCAGCCCAGACCCGCCAAACAACAATGAGGGCTGCAACCAAAAAATGGCCGGGTGTTGTGGTGGGCACCTGTAGTCCCAGCTACTTGGGAGGCAGAGGCAGGAGACTCATTTGAGCCCAGGAATTGGAGGTTGCTGTGAGCTGTGATGTCATAGCACTCTATCCAGGGTGACAGCTTGAGTCTCTGTCTCAAAAAAAAAAAAAAAAAGGACAAACACAAAGTTGACAAAGTTGATGGCGCTGATAATCCCAACTGGCACAGAGGGACATTTAGTAAACACAAAGATATTCACTCTTTATATTCCCTTGAATTACTATTGACAGAGCCCCTACTTGGTTCCATGGCTTTTACTTATCAGGAGGAATACAGATTAAACAAGTAATTAGTATAATGATCAGAATTTGAAGGCTGAGAACATATTGTGGGGCATTACCCTATATAGTCTAGGGGTTAGAGAAAAAAGTTTCTCCTTAAAAGAGGGACTTTGCAACCAAGATCAAAAGAAAAATTAGGTATGAGCCAGATGAGGGGAAAGTGTTAATAAATGAGAATGGAAGTGGGAGGGTATTCTAGGCAAACTTAATTTGAAAAAAACAAGTTTGCTTCTCTGTGTATTGGGTTGAATTGATTCTTGAAAAATTATATATCTAAGTCCTAACTTCCGATGTCTGTGAACGGAACTTTATTTGAAAATAGACTCTCTGCAGATGTAGTAAAGTTAAATACATCTTGTAGTTAGGCTGAGACCAAATGCAATGACTGGTGTTCCTAAAAAGAAAGTAGAATATTTGCAGACTCCAAGTGGACTTGGAACAGACACACAGAGGAGGTGGTCATGTGAGGACTAAGTGGGAGATGTGACCCAAGTGAAGGAATGCTGAGGTTGCTGGCAGCCACCAGGACCGGATGAGAGAAACAGATTTGCAGATTTCCCAGGGAGAGTCAACCCTCACTACTCTTTGATTTTGAACTTCTAGATTCTGGAAATGAAACAATAATTTTACATTCTTTTAAGCCACAAAGTTTGAGGTAACCATTACAGCAGCCTAGTATACTAACATACTCTTCTTATAGAATAAAGTTCCTAAATTCGTAAAGAAGAGGACATTTAGTAAACACAAAGATATTCACTCTTTATATCAACAACTGCATTATGCATTTCATTTTGAATACCATCTTCCAAGTGTCCAGGATGTAATAATTTCCATGTCTAAGGAATATATGTCAGTCCTGAAAAAAACAAAATGAGTGGATGACAACTCATGTGTGAAATATTTATGAGGCTTTGTAATTTTACAAGTATTAATCTAAACAAAAATATTATGAATTATTTCATTTTATAGGTAAGGAAAGTGAAATAAATGTCCAAGATTTCTAATGACAGAACATCAATACTTGTTGGTCAAAAATAAATGACCCAATGTTCTTTCAACCTTTGTACACGATCCCACCCAGATGTTTGTAGGAAAGGTAACTCCTTAATTATAAACCTTAAATGTCCACAAAATAATCTCTACTGGAGTGAGTATGTATGTAAATGGCTGCATGTCACAAGAAAAAGGCTACATAGTAACAGGCTGGACATCACCAATTTTGAAACAAAAATTAAAAATCTACAGGATGCTGGCTCACTAGGCTGTAATTATGTTGTAATTTTTATTTTTTCTGTGACATTGCACAAATTCTTTCACTTTGATATTCCTCAATTTAAAAAATTGGGGTGATAACAGTATCAATCACAGAATTTTAGGTGAGGACAGAATAAAAACACAAATAGGTTGAGCTCCAGGAGCCACCCAAGGCACATTACTTTTAAGAAAAAAAAATATTTTGTTTGTGTGTTTTATTCAGGGTGCTAAACTAGATTTAAAATATTTTTCCCCCAAAATGAAACAATTAGCATCCAAATAATTTTGTGAAACCTCAACCTACATTAGTACTCATTTAAAATCTAATGTAATTCCATAGTAAAGAAACAAGTTTAACCTAGTATCTTCAAGACTTATTTGAAAATGCTTTTCTCATAAAGACTTATTAGCATGTTGAGTAAAAACAGGAACACTTGCCCAGTCAATCAAAAGACTTGTTTTTGCGAAATTCTGTTCCTTAATCACTAGGTAATTTTGGGAATTTTTGAAAAATGCTATTATTTCAAGAAAGGTCAGTGGAAAGAAATATGTATCATTGTTTTTATTCAAGTTCTCAAATTCCCCGATTTGGGAGATCTGTGGACCCCAGGTAAGATACCCTGAGCAGCTCACAATGGGGTTAAAGCTTATAGACTATTCTTCTCCTCTTGACCACTGAATATGCTCCTTTCCTTGGGGAAGTCCCACCAACCAGTTAGTAAATTTCTCATTTTAAAATAGGTTCCATGAGAATTTAGGGCCAGTGAGCAGTAAGTACTCAAACATTATGTATTCTTCCTTATTAGATACAGATGAAAGATGGCTTATGGTATGCAAGAACATGCCTATAAACAGCACTTTCCCTCAAGAACTAAAAGAAGAAAACCCAGCACCAAGATAAGCATGTCATAGCTTCCCCAAGTTGGTCTAGAAGAGCAGAAAAGCTATTTTAAGTAGGTTCCACCACATGATCTGTGTATGCTTTTTCATTTTGAAGTTGGATTTTATAGGTAAAAGTAATATGCAATATTTCTATTTAAAACACAAGGTAATTTTAAAACACATTTCTTTAAAATCTCAGTTTGGGTATATTGTATCATCATTATATAAGAGTAATAATTGGACACTGGTTTAAAGTCCTTGGATTCAGTTTACTTTCTGATTTAGGATTATATGGAATATTCATGTACAAAAGCCTAGGTATCATTTTAACATTAATTATCTAAGTAGCTCATCAATTAATCTATATTAATATATTAATGTATATGTATATATATCTTAAACTTATTAAATCTACATCTGCAGACATTAATGAGTATTTCTCCTCCCTCCTTTTGTCCATGTGAGAATTATAATCTTATTCCTTGTGCTACAGACTCTATTTGCTGTGATTTGGTGCACTGTAATCAGAGTGAAAACCAAGGGAAGAATCAACTATGTGCATGGGTCTTAGGATATGTGGAAGAGAATAGTCAACCAAAGGCTGAAAAATAGGATTTTTGATTAGAAAAGGGAGATACTAAATAATAGAGGAATGGCTTGATATTGTTTAGAACCCCAAGTTTGATTAAAAAATTACACTTGATTGTAGACAGAAAGTACTCATCTCAACTTACCAAAGGTTAAGCATAATAAAAGCTTAACCAACACAGAACTGAAACATAAACCACAGGGAAATCAGACTCACATGTCAAACCTGTCAGTACAAGACACTTATTGAAGAATGTGTCCGGAATACTTCAACAGGTGTGGATTGAACTGCCCCATTCACATCCCTTTCATATCAATTTTGTGGAAATTACCTTCCCAAACCCACGTGCTACCTGATTACTAGAAACTCTGAGCTTCTAAGGGGGGATTATTCAATTTTCTCAGAATGTGATATATATTTCAAAGTTCTATCATTGTCGTTTACTCCTCTTTCTTCACTCCACTCCCATGCTGCCTTCCAACCTATTTCAAGTATGGCTTGTCTTTATGAAGCCTTCTTCATGTCTTTCCTCTACCTGCCAGTAGAATCGATGGGCTCTTTAGCGTGCCCAGGAAGTTTTGCTGAGTGGCTTATAATAGCCTTTCGCTTGGATGACTGTGCTCCGTCACGCAAATTGAACTTTTTTAGGCAGTAAAAATCTCTGACTTGGCGACTATTGTCGATAAACCTGTAATCTAGAAAGAGCTACAATAACAGAAAATCTCACAGGAGCTATAAATAACAACACAGATAGCAAAAGAGTAAGGTGGAGAGAATGCAGTGTGCTCTAGGAGGCATAGAAAGAGAATCTTAAACAGTCATACTGTGTTTTAATCCTCCTGCGTCTGTTTTATTCTCCTTTTAGCATATCCTAAAGCCAAACCTAAATCAACAATTGTTACACAAATCAAGAAATAAATGACAATCAAGTGTAAATAAAACTCAATGCATAAGAGGAGGGATGGGCAAAATCTGGTCTTCATGAGTCACACTTGCAGGTCTGAAATATCTGTCGAACTCTTGTGTAAGTTACCTTGCCATAATGGGTAATGAATATAGGAAATCCATGGAGCCAAACTGACCTTCATTTTTGATGGGACTCTAAATAACTCACTGATCATTGGTTAATTCCTATTTGATTAAGAGCAATTATTTTCCCCTTAAAATGAATAAAAGCATAATTTTGTTAATTGAACTGATGATTGGTTTTCTGGAATTAGACCTTACATGAAGCCTATTTTAGACCTTAAACATAAGTAGCATAAGACATTTGATAATGTTATCATGCAATATTTAGTCTAGATATGCATGTGCTAGGTTGGGCACAGTGGTTTTTACCTGTAATCCTAGCACTCTGGGAGGCCGAGGCAGGTGGATCGCCTGAGTTCAGGAGTTCCGGACCTGCCTGAGCAAGTCTACAAAAAACAAACAAATAAACAAAAAATAAAACAAACTGGCCAATCATTGTGGCAGGCACCTGGATTCCCAGCTACGAAGGAGTCTGAGGCAGGAAAATTCACTTGAGCTTAAGAGTTCGAGGTTGCTGTGAGCTATGATTCCATAGTGCTCAACTCAGGGTGACAATGTGAGACTCTTTCAAAAAATATAAAAAAATAAATACCTAATAAATAAATAAATAAACCTATTCTGACTCAGAGCACCTGAACACTGATGTTCACATTCTCAGTTTCCCATTAAAAACTGAATAGGAAATTTGCATTTCTATTCAGCATTCCGACTATTTTGACACTGAAATTTAAGCAAACCATAATGATAAAAAAATGAATGTTAACATGCATATTATATCTAGTATTCAAAAGGCTTTTTGTGCACAAATTTCAGTTGGTTTCTAGAGCTTAAAACGTGGTTTTAACTGCAATTGTTTTCTAAAGTTTTGGAAGGTGATCTGATTACTGAGATGTCAAATACGCTTTTACTAAAGAAACTTCCCAATTAGAAGATAGTAATCTTTTCCAAAGTATTTTGGCACTTTTGATGCAATTGGTACATTTTATACATACATTTTGATTTTTTTAATGCAGTGAACTGATTCTTATAGAATGTTAGAATATATTATTCAAATGAATTCTCATTCTTAGTTTAACCTTTATATTACAATTTCTCAGGTATATCTATAGGGAATATATTTAAAAAATGCAATTTCTTAAATATATCTATAGGGAATATATTGAAAGGAAAGAATATTTCCTTTCTAGATGGGCACACTTCATACTCATATGCAATTTTCCCCCTGAACATAGCCAAGCTCTGCTGGTGGATTGTGCAAATTTAATGCATCTTATTGCCTACACTGGGGTTATCTTTTGTTCAATATTGCTGAACAAAATGGTCATTTCACTAGTAGAGATTTATAGGAAATAAAAAAAAAAACAGTTCGTGCACATATGTATGTATGTACATGTCTTTGGTTTTAACAAATATAAATTACTAAGATTCTCAATGTCATTTTCAAAACTTCAAACTGTAAAAGCAAACTGTGGAAATAAATTCATATTAGAAATATTGGAGCTTGGTTTAATGTGGAGTGGGGATGATGTTATTACTTTAACAAAAGAACCATTTACCACTACGGGACCATGGTTCTTTTGTTCTTAGATCATTCTAAATCACTGCATTACATATGATCTTATTTTATTTCTAATAGACTATTTGCATGTTATTCCAGAGCTGAGCATAATATTTCAATTTCTTTCCAGCTAACAGAAGACACATAAGATCAATTTTTTCCTCCACACATTTCCTATTTTAACACACAGTAACTAATTTTACTTGCCAGGTTTTATGGCCTTTTATTGGTTATGCAGTTTTATTTATATTCTTGTTTGCTGCTAATTATCACATTCTACATAATTTATAATGTATTCTACTGATGGTGAAGTCTGAATAATGAAATGCATTTATAGAGAGAAATTGATTGCCTCCCAACAAAAAATGCCAAGGAGAGTATGAACAGAAACTGTAAAAGATTGAGGAATTTATATTTAAAGTGAATTCACTTCCTTCGTTCTTCAAAAGAAAAATAAAGGCATTGGTAGAATGGCGCTCAGCTGAATTTTGGCCAACACAATTTTACCTACTTTCTATAAACGATGTGAGTTCTGTGTCAATAGGATTGGGTCTTTAATTCTTGCATAATACTACCTGGGAAAGAAAGATACATATATAAAATAAAAAATGGTATTTAGATAAAAGTGAACATTATATCAATGAATTCATCTATAAAGATAATTGCGTAGACAAGCTCACTGCCCTTATGTGGTCATTATTTACATTACCACAATACAGACCAGCTTTAACAAGATAAAATTATCCTATGACCGTATTCTTTTCCTGTTTCTATTAACGAGCTAAGGAAGTAACACGGGAATGTGTATTATAAACAAATGTGTCCAAAATCAAATGGTCAAGTCTCTTGAACGGGACACTCTGTGCCACTAAAATTTTAGGAAAATGTTTAAACCATTTTTAGTTCTGATTTTGATGCTTAATGATTTGTAATTGTTATTTTGGCCTCTGGTGATTCCTTCATGGGACCACCTTACCCACCTCTCCACTTGTATTTTGCTTTCAATTTTAGACAAGTTGGACATGCTTCAGAGAAAATTTTGATATTTTTTCTATCCACCTTAGATAAATGTGCAATAATTATTTTCTTAAAATTAGGAACATACAGACACTTTTTAAAAAACTTTTGCTAAATAGTAAAGATTGAGTCAGAGAACGTTGCTTTATTTTAGTGATCTGATGGGGATCAATCAAGTCACTGGTCTGTTTGAGCTTCAAAAATCTCTGCTGTGAAGTGGGATGTTTTATATTTAAAGTGAGGATGAAGTGCTAGACTATTCATTTCTGTTTTCTTACCCTGATAAAAGTCTAGTCATTTTTCAAGGAAACTTTCAGATATCAGCATCTCTGTGAAGTATGAACCCTGAAGAAAAAAATCACAAATTTTGATTCAGGTTTTCTTAAAACTTATGTGTTTTGGGAAAGAAGATGTTATTCATTCTTTTTTTTTTTTTTTTTTGTAGAGACAGAGTCTCACTTTATCGCCCTGGGTAGAATGCCGTGGCATCACACTGCTCATAGCAACCTCCAGCTCTTGGGCTTAAGCGATTCTCTTGCCTCAGCCTCCCTAGTAGCTGGGACTACAGGCGCCCGCCACAGCACCCGGCTATTTTTTTGTTTTGCAGTTC
>CAUYON010162070.1:0-22888 GCA_963573935.1 Arctocebus calabarensis | reverse complement strand
GAGAAGGGCTTAACCCCAATTTTTTGCGGGTGGTGTGCGCTGTGTGGTCACAGTACTATCCGGCGGGCAAAATATTTTCACTTTTTAAAAAAAAAAAAAAAAAAAAAAAAAAAAAAAAGGAACTGATACTGGATCCCAGGCTTGAAGGGCACGTGTGAAGATGCCAGTAACTGATTCAACTGCCCAAGGTCTCCCCTGGTTTCTGGCCACTGCCTGCTGCCAAGAGACTGGCCAGTGGTGCGTTTCAATGACCCTCCTCTTTGGTACAAATGAGAGAAACAATTTAGACCACATGCTCAGACAGCTCCATGAATAAATCAGTGACTGTGGACATTTTGACAGTTAGCTTATGTGTTTTGCTACATCTGCAAAACCTAAAACTCATCCACACAAAGAAACTGCCTGGGTCTGCTGGCCTTAGTACATCATGCAATGTCTGTCACCTCTCTGGCACTATCCTGTCTCCTTTCCAGGCTTTGCTCTGAGTCCTGATGGCTGTGCTGGAGGCTCAGGTGGGCGGGAAGACCCTAGGAGCCCACCAGGGACAGTTCCAGAGCTGGAGTCCAGGACAGGCCTGGGGATGGCCACAGCAAATTATCCTAAAGGTGCTTCCTAAAGTTAGGATTACATCCACAATCCATTACATCCACTATTGAAGACTAGTACTGCTATTTTATTTACTTTCTCTGGGATTGTTTGGGAGTGTCACTGCTCAGGTCTCCAGGCATCAGCAGACCTGATGTGTGCTAACTTCAGGTGGCTGCACTCACCTGTTACCTATTATAACAACACCCTTTACATTGAAATCCTTGTTGCTTTTGGGAAACCATCATTGGAGAAAAAAAGAATATCCAGCCAGCCGAGGGGTAGGGAAGAGGTCAACTCTTAGAGCTGAGCTCTAATCACTCAGCAGTGGTGCAGAAATTAGGAATGGGCTCTCAGGCTAGGAGAGAGCTTCATCTGGATCAACTGACCAACTAAACCAGGTCTTGGGTGATTTTTCCAAGATCCTCAGCCAGGCTGGATGTGGTGTCTCACGCCTGCATCCTAGCACTCTGGGAGGCTCAGGTGGGTGGATCTCCTGAGCTCAGGAGTTCAAGACCAGGCTGATCAAGAGCTAGACCCCGTCTCTACTAAAAATAAGTAACTAGCTGGGCATTGTGGCCAGCCCCTATAATAGTCTTAGTTACTACTCAAGAGGCTGAGGCAAGAGAATCACTTGAACCCAAGAGTTGGAGGTTGTTGTGAGCTATGATGCCATAGCACTCTATCCAGAGCAAAAGAGTGAGACTCTGTTTCAAAAACAAAAACAAACACCTCTTAGGGATGGGACACAATTATAACAGGGAATTTACCTAACAAATGCAATCTGTGTAACCTAATTCTTTGTACTCTAATGAATCCCCCCGCCCCCAAATACCTCAGTCACACAGCTTTTCTTCACCACGGAACAGCACCATCCCCAAAGGGACTGTGCAGGTAAGAGAGGGAAGAACTGACCATCTCAAGGGCTCTCTATTCCCTCCCCATTCACAGACAGAACAGGCAGATGGGCAGGTTGTCCTGGGACCATATGTTTCTTAAGAAGAAGCGATTCAGATGCCAGAATTCCACCTGCTTTTAAAATGCTAGCCAAAAAAAAAAAAAAAAATCACTGAACGGATCCATGCCCACATTAATTTAAGCAACACAGGTTATAAAGGATTATATAAATTAATTCCCTGCTAATCCCGCTCCCCAGGGACAATCGCTGCTTTTCACAGATTTTTCACCTACTTTTAACATTTCAAAGAGAGCTGTCGACTTCTCTCTTACAAAAGGAAGAAACACCTCTGGCTCTTTAGAATATATAAAAATCTCCCGCTGAACTGAGAGAGGTGAAAATGAGAAGTGTTCTAACAGGAACATCTATTAGTTTTGAGCATATGCCGTTTGGGTACCAAAAAACGTACTTGAGTTTGAGGCTTTGAATGATCCCCAGTGGTGATTTTGAAAACTTGGCAGCTTTCTTGAAAAAGTCTTCAGAGACACACCTAACACAATGGGAAATGTACAAGGAAGAAAAACTTTTCAAAACAAATTTATAATTTCTAAGGCCAGGAAGGGAACTGCCTGGAGCACACACACCCTTCTGGCCTGAGTCCCACACGTCCCTCTCAGCCACCACGCTTTTATGCCAAGAGTGTTTTGGGAAACACTGGGGATGGATAAGAAATGACTCTCCCTTTTTTGTTTGCTCAGCAAAGTGCCGATTGGTTTATCGTGGAGGGAGGCACCATCCTTTGCTTGTCTTCTTTCCCGTGTATTTCTCTCCCCACTTCAGGGAGGCAGGCATTTACTTTCTATTTGACTTGACAAGGGAAAGGGAAGTTTCCCTTCACTCCACAGAAATGGTACCGGGGAGTTTCTAAATGGAACCAGGTGTGTTTGCCTCCGAAGCTGAGGTTCTTTCTAGAGTTCCATTGAGAGCTTGTGTGTGGTTGAAAACAACCATCAGTGTTGATGTTTAGCTTACACTCCACTCCCAAATTGTACAAAACCCTGAGAGTTTCCTCTACCTTTTTTTTAAAAAGGATATTCAATCCTCTACTTTTTATAGTTAGTCTGAACTGTCTTGGAAGCTTCCAACTCACCGAATTTGGCCTCTGGGCATCTTGCTGCTGGGTTCAGGCTGGTGTATCTGGGGTCTGTTCCTTCCACTCCTGCCCCAGTGGTCACTGGCATCCCCAGTACTATCCATGTCTCCCCTCTGTCCTAGGTCCATCTGCCCACCATGGTGGCCACCAGCAGGCCTGCGGGTTACTCCCTGGGAATCATGGATCATGCCACGAAGGCCCACAGGGAGACTAGGGGACACACTCCAGGTTGGGTTGGAGCACCTTGTGAAACTGCTGTCTCTGAGCCTCTGATGGGAACAGCACCTTGGCTTTTGGTTTCTCTCTCATATTTTTGCCCCCACCCCGCCATGCACTTAGCCCAAATTTTCAGCCTGGATGGAGGACTCAGGACGTTTGTATTCCATTTCTGTTTTCCTACCTCCCCTACACTTGTTAGGAGCACAGGCTCTACAGGGACATGTCTATATTCTAACCAGAGTTCTGCTGCATTTTAGCTGTGTGACCCTGGAAAAGTTGCTCCACTTCTCTGTGCCTCTGTTGCTTTCAACATAAATAAAATAGCGGCTGGAGCTAGAAAAGAATGGATCTGTATGGTGAGAGTTACTGCCAAAATATTTGTTATGATAATTGAATACTAACAATAGTTAAGACAAATAACTTCAGAATATTCAGTTAAGCAAAATCATCCTGACCCTGAAATTCTAATGAAATTAATGCCTGAGATTTAGTACAATTTTTAAGATATTTGAAAAAAAAATGTCTGGATATCTTTGGTTTACTTTGTAACTACTAATTTAGATTTCTAGCTTCTGCATAATTTTTATTATTTAATTTACAATATGCTAATGTAGGCTTTTAATTTTTTTTGACAAATTATAAACATATAAAGTTATGAACACACCTATGGAGCATATTGCAAGCACAGGTTGGATTTCTCAGGTGTAGGTCATAAATGTCTTAACGCTGTAATCTGGTAAATGAGGTGAAGGCTATGTTGATTAGTAGGATGTAAGCACTCCAATTTGTACAAATAATCAACATATTGAATCCCGTAATGGTATAAATGTATTCATGATCTATGTACAAATGACTTAATAAAAAAAAATAAAAAATAAGAAAAAAAAGTTATGTCATACACAGTGATGTTGTGTATACTGTGTGAAATAATGGAATCAAGCTAATTAACATAATCATCCCCTTATATACTCATCATTCATTCCCCCTCGCTGCAACTTTCTATCCTTGAGACCAACATCTATTCTTCCCCCACCCTACCTTTTGGTAACCACCATTCTACTCTCAGTTTCTATGTATTTGATTATTTTATTTTATTTTTTGAGACAGAGTCTCACTTTGTCACCCTCAGTAGATTGCTGTGGAGTCATAGCTCACAGTAACCTCAAACTCTTGGGCTCAAGTGATCCTCCTGCCTCAGCCTCTCAAAGTAACTGGTGCCTGCCACAATGACTGGCTATTTTTTTATTTTTTTGAGACAGAGCCTCAAGCTGTCACCCTGGATAGAGTGCTGTGGCATCACAGCTCACAGCAATCTCCAATTCCTGGGCTCAAGGGAGTCTCTTGCCTCCGCCTCCCAAGTAGCTGGGACTACAGGCGCCCGCCACAATGCCTGGCCATTTTCTGGTTGCAGTCGGCATTATTGTTTGGCAGGCCCGGGCTGGATTCGAATCCACCAGCTCAGGTGTACATGGCTGGCACCTTACTTAGCTTGTTGAGCCACCGGCGCCGAGCCAACCTGGCTAGTTTTTAGAGACAGGGTCCCACTTTTGCTCAGGTTGGTCTTGAACTCTTGACCTCAGGCAATCCAACTGCCTCAGCCTCCCAGAGTTCTAGGATTACAGGTGTAAGCCACCACGCCCAGCCAGTATTTGATTAGATTCTACATGTAAGTGAGAACATGTGGCATTGTAGTTCTGTGCCTGGCTTATTTCACTTGATAAAATAATGTCCTTTGGGTTTATCCTTGTCACGAATGACAGAATTTTGTTCTTTTAAAAGACTGAATAGACTCAGTGCCCGTAGTACAGTGGTTACAGTGTCAGCCACATACACGGAGGCTGGTGGGTTCGAACCCAGCCTGGGCCAGCTAAACAAAAATAATAACTGCAACAAAAAAATAGCTGGGCATTGTGGTGGGTGCCTGTAGTCCCAGCTACTTGGGAGGCTGAGGCAAGAGAATTGTTTAAGCTTAAGAAGAGTAAGAGGTTGCTGTGAGCTGTGATGCCAGATCACTCTACTGAGGGCGACATAGTGAGACACTGTCTCAAAAAAAAGAAAAAAGAAAAAAGAGACGGAATCATTTTCCCTTGTGCATATATATACATGTTGTCTTTATCCATTGACCCACTGACGGACACTTGTGTGGTGTCCATACCTTGGCTGCTGTGAATGGTGCTACAGTAAACGTGAGGCTGCAGACATCAGCATACTGACTCCTGGTCCTCAGGTTCCGTGAGTCTCCCTCCCTTTTTCACTGGCATCCTACCTTGAAAAAATACTCAGTCTCCCACTTGTGCTTGAAGGTATCTGATGCTTTTTTAATGGGGAACAACTGTCTTTTTTGTTTTGTTTTGTTTACCACAATTAGGGGCAAAAGAAACACACACACACACACACACACCTTAATTTTAGGTCTAAATGACTAATACTAAATCTGTTTCCAAATGTGGATTTTGATGGAAAAAGTGAGAGAAAAAACAGGACAAGTACAAGAGACTGGAGCAGAAAGGACAAACAGGAGTGCCAAGGCTTCCTGCTTCTGCCAGGGCTCAGAGCTGGAACACTGTGGCCAGGGTTGGGATGGATCCTGTGTGTCAGCGTCTCTTCTGTATCTTGCAAGTTGACAGCAGGCTTCCCAGAAAGCAGGTGTCACCCTGCCTCCTTTTCTCATCCCCACACCTACCATTGCAAGGACAAGTACAGTCAGAACTGGGCAGTGCTGGGGTAAACTTCAACCCCTTTGAAGGAGCCAAGCTAGGGGGCCTGTGAAGGTTCTGAGTCCAGTTCCACAGGGTGCACAGATGTTCTGCTTTCCGGTGTCTTTTCTCCAGTTTTTAAATCTGACAAGCTCTTTGTAAAGTATTTCCATGATGTTCACTTTCTCTCTAAGCAAGTGTACTTCACTTTTTAAAAAAATCATTGGGGGCTTGGCGCCTGTAGCTCAGTGGCTTGGGCACCAGCCACATACACTGAAGGTGGCGGGTTCAAGCCCAGACCGGCCTGCCAAACAGCAATGACAGCTACAACCAAAAGATAGCCAGGCATTGTGGCGGGCACCTGCAGTCCCAGCTTCTTGGGAAGCTGGGCTCACTTAAGCCCAAGAGTTTGAGGTTGCTGTGAGCTGTGACACAACAGTACTCTACTGAGGGCAACATAGTGAGATTCTGTCTCAAAAATAAATAAATAAATAAATAAATATATCGTGGAGGGCAGCTACAGTATCCTGGAAAAGATATAAAACATGCCATTTTCTTAACAAATGCCCATTTTTTTTTCTGCCATTCAGAATTAACCACAGTGAAAATCTTGTCATAATTTCTCCAGATTTTTAAGCAATTCTATATCATGGACACTGGAGACTCAAAGGGAGGATGGTAGGAGAAGGTGAGGGATGAAAAATTACTATGGGCACACAGTACCCTATTTGCATGATGGGTACATAAACCCATACTTCACCAATATACAATGTATACACTGGAATTCAGCTTGTACCCCATTCTACTAAAAGAAAAAAAAAAAGGATGAAACAATGACTATTCTACTTCGATGGGTCAGGCAATCATACTTGGGACTTCTGAGTTTCCCAGTATGGTTAAGGGTGACATCATTAGATTGTGAGCCCACAGGCAGTCTGCGGGACATTTTAGTCTCTCAAGAGCACTCACGTTTTGGGGAGGGTCCTGTAGGCCGAGAAGGTTGAGTTCTCTGCAAAGTCAGGATACTCTCCAACCCGCTTCCTGTGGGGGCTGAGCCAAACATTCCTCTTCCCAGGGGAGCACTAACCTCTCTGCGCTTGTGTGTGCATGTTCCTATTTGCCCTCCTTCCTCTCATCTCCGTAGCAATTAGTCCGGATAATCCTTTTGCAGTTTCTGGATAATGACTCTATAATTACCTTGAATTATTTAAGTGTTTATTGCCATTTCTCATGATTTAAATACTCTATTACTATTTAATAGAGTACCTGATAGATCTCTTAAAAGAGTGACTCCGAAGATTAACCATGTTGGACGAGGGCTGTGCAGCCCCCACATGCGGTAAGGGCTTCTGCCCCCAGCAGTGCCTGCTCAAAAGCCAGCAGAGCCAGCTGCCTCTCTCAATACTATTAGATCCCTCCTGTCTGCTCTACCAACCTGTTTCCACCCATTCATCCTTGTCTCCACGGTGGTGCTGAGTTAATTCCTTCCCGGAGTACCAAACGGAATGAACTTACTAAATCCCTTACTCTCCTCTCAGCTCACTTTCCATTCATATTACTGTTTAGGAGAAATTCTGCATTGCTGAAATTGGTCCATTCTACCTGTACTTCCTGAAGTAAATACTGGGCTTGCTCCATGCTCCAGCTCACTGGCACTCTCCCCCCTCATCCTGAGATCCCCACCACCTGAGCACACAGCAAGGCCACCATCTACAAGCCAGTTAGTGACCCCTCACCAGAAACACAACATGCTGGCAACTTGGACTTACGCTTCTGCTTCCAGAACTTTAAGAAAATGTATTTGTTGTTTAAGAAAAACAAAAAAAGTAAGTACATAATTGCATAATTGGGTGGGGCCAGCTTGTTTGTACTTTCTTGGGCAAGATCCCCCTCTGAATCATCAGTAATTGCTACACCTACTGAAAGACAATTTTTCAGATACCTGTTCTTACAGGACAATGAAACTATTAGAAAATTATGGAAAATGAATCACTAGAAAAATCCCATTTTCTACAATGGGAAAAATCTGATACCACTAAGACACGTTGTTTAGTCAAAAAAACCAAAAAACAACAACAAAAAAAAACTTCAGAAATGAAACATGTAAAATATTGCATCTTAGAATTGGGAAATATGATAAACGGGATTATCACAAGCCCTTTACCCAGTTGTGTTGACTATGTAAAACCACATGGGTGCACAGGGGAGACAGCAGGCACCAGGAGGGTTAACCTGGAGGAATGGAGGGCAGCTGACTCCCAACCTAGAGCCATCAAGCAGCTTTTACTAAGTGCTCAACAGAAAGCATGTGTTGAATGTTTAAGAACCACTTCTAAACTTGTGTGCACAGTTTTGAGGAAAAATGTCAATTGAGGTCTGTCAGAACGTACTTATTTCTGGGTGTAGCCACTGGGATCACCAAAGCTTTTATCCGCATCCAGTGAGAATCCAAGCCCTGCACCAGCCACCAATCTCAGTTGAGAGTGGACGGTTGAGAAGTCCCCTTGCAAAGACGACTGACAATTGCTTTGGACAAGGAACAAGAGCAAGATGCCAGGCAGAAAGGAAGGGAAGGGCTGGTGCAGGACCTGCCCTCATACTCCCACTGGCCACAATGTTCCACACAACACCCCTCCTTCATCTTCTGTTTAGTTTCAGTTTTGCTTCTTCCACAAATTCTCTCCTGTTCTCAAATGTTCAACGTTCATCTTCCTGAATGGCTTTCAACAAAAGAAAAGAAAATCTAAAGGCTGGTCCTCAAGGTCATAGCCTTCTGATCTCTTTTCTGAAAGAATGGTCTCCACTTTGGAGTGCTAGCTAAATTGGCTGCATTTAGGAAGGATATCAGCCTACTGACTACATTGATCTTTAAAAAATGGTTCGATTTGTAGCTCTGGGTGGACCGGTGAATACAAAAAAAGACCATTTGGTATCCTATGTAACAAATAGGATTGAGTAAGTATGATGATTACCACTTATCCTTCACTGAGGTCAACTGTTTTTGTTAAAAACAAATTCTAATGCTCTAGATTAACTCTTCATAACTGGGAATACTGGCTTCCAGCAAAACTGAGCTATAAATGAAACAAAAACATTAAATTACTTCATTTCATTGGTGCTTTTGTGATCCTTAAACTGGATTTTAGAAATAGAACATCTATCACAAAATTTCCAGTATAATAATTGGTTAGAGTTCAACTTGTTAACTCTTGCTAGCTGTATGACCAGGTACAAAGGTCAAACTCTGGGGCTTCAGTTTATTCCTCTGCAAACAGGGTACAAAAGTCACACCTAGCTCAAAGCAGTGTTCTAATTTATGGAAAAGGGCTTCACATACAATATACAAAAAAATTCGTTTTTAACATTAGCTATTACTAGCATATCTGGGCCATCTTATTCCACTGGAATTATACAAATTTTGGATATCATTCCGTTTCAGTACCTTTAACACGCACACACTTTACACAGATGAACCTCAATGGAAACACAACTCCACCTTCTGGGGTTCTCACATTTTAGGCACAACCCACACACTTGCAGTTAGTGGGAAATCTGACTTCAAGGGAATTTCCATTTTTCTCCACCTTCCCTAGGTCCCCACTCTGTTCCCTCAACTTTCCCCCCATCGTGTGGTTTTATGGAATGCCCTCACTACCGCGTCCATGTGCCTTACCTGCTGTATTTAACTCTTGAAGACTTCCTCCTGAGACACCTTAGACACTTAATGGTTTCCATTTCAATTTTGCTCACCTCCACACTCATCCAAAGGATTGTTGTGTCCATACTTCAGAAGGTGATTGTTTTTGTACATCAGTGTCACCCTGGGTCCAGCTAGGATGGTGACTGCTACGCCATGTGGGCATTCAAGTTTTCCAATCAAATGTTCATTAGAAACCATTTTAAGTTATTTTATTGTGATTGTTTTTAATTTCAGTTATCATTTAATACTTCAGATGGCATTAGAAAATGAAAAAAGGAGAAATTTTTTTTTGCCTAACGTCTATCAATTTGCAGGTCTTTACTCTTCCTGATGAATGATGTATGAAAAGCTCTGTATTATGTTCACAGCAACCAAGAAACTATTACATAACTGCATTTTTATATGTTAATTCATCTTTCATGTTTTATACAGTCTTCATGGTCAATCTTCAAAGTCACAAAGTGCTAAATTGATACTAAATTTATAAAATTTATAAAAATCCCTTGATTTTCTAAACTTCTGCCTCATACTCTGTTGAAATTATATCACTTTGTTTTGTGATAATATCCAAAAGAAAAAATATAAACCTTGGTTTCTAAAAGGTGACTGAAGACTATAGGCCCTTTAAGATTTCAAATCAAGACCACACTGACAGCGCAGGGATATAAAAACAGGGTGAGGAAAAACAGAAGTCTGGCATTTACATTCTTACTTAGGAAAAAACTACAACTAGCAGCTAAGTGACTAAGTGCTGCCACATTGAACCATAATCCTATGAGAGAGGTTTTTTTTTTGTCTCACTTTATCACCCTGGGTAGAGTGCCGTGGCGTCACACTGCTCACAGCAACTTCCAGCTCTTGGACTTAAGCGATTCTCTTGCCTCAGCCTCCCTAGTAGCTGGGACTACAGGCGCCCACTACAGCGCCTGGCTATTTTTTTGTTTTGCAGTTCGGCCGAGGCCGGGTTTGAACCCGCCACCTTCGGTATATGGGGCCGGCGCCCTACTAGCTGAACCACAGGCGCCGCCCACATTTCTCAGAGGTAGCAGAAATTACCCTCAGCACATTCGGTTTCTTTAGTACCAGCTTTGTGGCTTGTTATTCCTAGGCCTGAGCCTCCATTTACTCATCTGTAAAATGGAGCGATACTGCCACCTTGCACACTTTACAGCATTGGTGGAAGGATCAGCCGAGATGATGTCGGTGAAAGCGTCTCACTCGCGAGAGGACGAGCTCTACAAATGCAGGCGCTCTGTGACTCGCACTCACTTTAGTGATTTTTCAAAAGGGGAAAGGTAGAAAGATCAATGTGAGAAAAGATGTTGAAACCATTTACAGGCAATAAATCTTGTTCTCTGCTGCACCATGAGGCCACACTGAACCGCGTCCACTGTTAGGTGAGTTGAAGGCTGTTGTTAAAATGAAAATGTCACTGTTATTTATAGTATAAGGCCCACCTTTTTCCAAATGGGTTTTCAGAAGGCATTAATTTATGGCCAATACTGTGTCTTGTATTACTTTGGCATTTGACTACCGAGGGAAAGAGGCACAGAGGAAGGTAAGTTTGAAGCACAGTTGGGGACAGGAGGAAGTGTCTGGAGTAGTCAGCCCTTCCCAGAAAGTCAGGTTCCTGTGGGTAACTGCAGGGACGAGAACTGGACAGCCACGGGTCAATCAGTGGGGAACTGCAACCCGGCAGGCTAAACTGCTACTATCCAAAGAGGTGAGGGAAGAGGAGAAGAGGCTGCCAGAACCTGACTCGACAGTCAGTCATGTAGTTAAGGTCCCCTGAGAGAAGCAGTGCCTTTCAGCTGAGGGGCACAGATGACTCTGGGCAACCTCTCAGGGAGGCAGCCAGGACTGGCCTCTCCTCCGTGCTCTGTGCCAAGTTCTCTGGATGGGGCTCCCCTTTGGGGAATGGGAAGCTCCAGGGCAAGAGGTCAAGGAGAAAGGTGGAGAGAGGACGTGGAAGGGCAGAGAAAGAGCTTCAGAACTGGGTGTGCAGAGAAAAGGAATCATCACAGCAAAGGCCGGAAGGAAGGCAAGTCGCACCGGATGAAACACTGTAGTAAAAGCCTGTAATCCCAGCATCCTGGGAAGCTGAGGCAAGAGGATTGCCTGAGCTCAGGAGCTCGAGACCAGCCTGAGCAAGAGTGAAACCCAGTGTGTACTAAAAAGAGAAAAACTGTGCATTGTGGCAAGTGCCGGTAGTTACTTGGGAGGCTGAGGAATGAGGATCACTTGAGCCCAAGGGTTTGAGATTGCTGTGAGCTATGATGTCCCAGCACTCTACCCAGGGTGACAAAGTGAAACTCTTTCTCACAAAAAAAAAAAAAAGAAGAACTCCGATAAAAGCAAGTAATACCACGCACAAGGTATTTCAGATGTAAACCCCAAACCACCTGAAACATTGGTGCCTTCTTAGTGCATTTTTTTCGTACACTAGACCTTTTCTCATACCCTGCACACATGAACTTGGGAACCCTCAGGTCGTGCTCTGCCTCCCGATGCCTCTCAGCGCTCACCCAGTGTCATCTGTATTCCTCATTCATCAGAAAAGCAGCTGCACATAGCCAAATGGCCAATTCTCGTTTTTTATTCAGACTGAAGACATTCAAAAATCCAACATTTTACAATTCACATCCCGGATCTAGCAGTTAATAAACCAGCATTTGAATTCCACCTGTGCCCCCTTTTAACAATAATGAACGAAGATGATGCAGTATAACTTAATGGAGAGCAAAATCCATTTTGTCAAGAAAGAGAGTGAGAGAAACAGAATTTAAGAAATTATGTACCCTGAAAAACCACTCTCTAAAGTAACAAGGAAGGCTAATCGGGGTCTTATTGACTAAATAACTCCAAAAGAAGATAAACGACAAGCAAAAAGAAATCTTTTGTGTTTTTCAGGTTGAAATTCATCTTGGGAGCCCAAGGCAACTGCAGGTGTCAAAGGGCTCCTTAATCATGTCATTTAAAAACATTGCTGGTTCAACAAGCCTGCAGACACAGAGCACATTTCTAAAGATGCCAGTCCAGGCCCTCTGACATCTTTGTACCCCTCCCTCCGGAGACACCTTAATTCCACTGTCCCAGCAAACAGTTCCTCCCACAAGTATGACCTTCCTCGTTTTCTGCTGCTCATCTGCATCAGCTGCCTTTTCCAGTGCTCCTCCTCTGGAAATCTTTCTCACTGTTCAAGTCCCAGCTCAAAGGCCACCTTTTCCACTGATCTTTCTTGACAGTATCTTGCAATTGAATTGCCTCCTTCTGCTAGGCTCCCAGAAGAATTTCCCATAACTCTAATATAGTACTCATCATGGTCCACTATTTATTCTTGTGATGTGAATACCTTTCTCCCTCTTACCCAGAGAGCTGCCTGAGACATCTCTAGCCTGCCCCTGACATTTGGGATGGAAGCTGCCCCTGTTCCTGGTGTGCAATCCGTGGGTAACTGAATTTAATTAAGCGGGTTATGCTCTCTATACCAGTGCTCTCAAAGCTTCCTCAAAATTCAGGTAGAAAAAAATTGCATTATTTCATGCATTAGAAGATATATAATTCACTGGTTTATAGTACTTGGGTCAGGGTGGTGCTATTTCATGCTCTAAAAGACATAATTTATACAATGAAGTAAATAACTCCCATAGACCACTAGAGCTGAACTTTAATAAGTTGCCACCTCCAACGTACAAGTCATCTGAAGAAATTAATGGTTATCCAATATATGAAAGCAATTATTCAGCTCCTGCTGGAAGGCTCAACTCCAATGTAGTTGTGCCATATAATTGGAAACAGCATGGATTTGATATTTGAGTCTGTCATTAGGTATTTTTAGGGCAGATGAATTTCTCTGGTATTCTGGACGTGGGCAGGTACAATTTTTAAAGGTGACTACTCCTATGATTTGTTTGTTTCTAAAAGGTTTCAATGCTCAAAAATTAACAAGCTATCAGTTCCAATATTTACATATATAATTAATAAAAGTTCTGAACCCATGTTTATACAGCAGCCTGGTCCAACAGATGTGGAGACATCAAACTCTGGAAGCACTGCTAATATGTGACCAGCTCCTTATCCAATAGGCACACACAAGCTTGACGCCCATAGCTCAGTGAGTAAGGGTGCCAGCCACATACGTCGAAGCTGTCAGGTTCGAATCCAACCCAGCCCTGCTAGACAACAATGACAACTGCAACCAAAAAAATACCTTGGTGTTGTGGTGGACACCTGTAGTCCCATCTACTCAGGTGGCTGAGGCAAAAGAATCGCTTAAGCCCCGGAGTTTGAGGTTGCTGTGAGCTGTGATGCCATAGCACTCTACTGAGGGTGACATAGTGAGATTCTGTCTCAAAAAAAAAACATATGCCAGAGGTGGCGGGTTCAAACCTGGCCCTGGCCAAAAAGTGCAAAAAAAAAAGTCACACACACAGTATATATGTAGTACTTTAATAAAGTAGTTTTAATTGATTTTAAGTCTTCTCGAAGACTGACGATGGTGCTGTCAGAGGCTGGACTTCCTTGCATTTACCCCTGGACTCCAATTAACTCTGCTTATTTTCTGCCCTTTGTCTCCTCTCCCTACCCACCGTCCATCCCCACCTCCATCTGGACTGGACCTCACCTCATCAGAAAGCCTTCTCAGGTCACTTCTTCCACACTGATCGTTGTTCAGCTCTGGAGTCCCTGTCAAATTCAACACGAGCGCTCTTCAGTTCAATACCTAAAGATGGACGGTCTCATCTCATTCTTCAGTTTCAGCCTAGTCTTCTCAGCTAGATTACAAGCCCCATGAGGGCAGACACCACTTCTTACATAACATTCTGAACCAATTTGTCAATCTGTCCTAAGGGGTATGGGCAGGAAACAGAAACCATCAATTTGGGCCACAGTCCGACTGGCACTTTTTCTCAGGAAGGAAGTTTCTTTGCAGTTTCACTCAATGTAAGGAAGAGAAAGATGAAAGGTAACATGACTCTTCAAGAAGAATAATTGAACGGCAGATGGTAACATGCTGTTCTCCAGGCTCAAGAAACACAGATAAAAAAATAGACATTAACGACAGCAAAAGGTCAAACTCTTGGAAGAATGTTTGACCACAATGGTGTAGATTAATTAAATTCATTATTAATATCGTACCCACTTCTGAAGGACAGAGGCAGCAGATGGAGGGAGGCTGTGGTGTCTACTATGAACTAACAGCTTAGAAATATGATTCAGGACTTAGCTTGGCTCCAACTTCCTGTGTGTAATTGGGCAGATCATTCCCATACTGTAAGCTTCATCTATAGAATGAGAATAATCCACTGAACTCTTGTGAGGATTAAATGTGACTGTATACAATTTATGTTTGGGTATTACATGTATTTACCTGTCAAATACAGGTATTAAGAATTCTCTGTAGTCTACAAAATACATGGGGAAACCTAGACCATGCATCTTAAAATCTTTCTTTCTTTTTTTTTTTGAGACAAAGTCTCACTCTCATCCTGGGTAGAGTGTCATGATGTCATAGGTCGCAGCAACCTCAAACTCTTGAGTTCAAGAGATCCTCAGCCTTCTGAGTAGCTGGGACTACAGCCACAATGCCTGGCTCACTTTTCTATTTTTAGTAGAGACGAGGTCTCACTTTGCTCAGGCTAGGAGGTCTCACTTTGCTCAGGCTAGTCTTGAACTTTTGAGCTCACGCGATCCACCTGCCTCTGCCTCCCTGAGCGCTAGGATCATAGGTGTGAGCCACCATGCCCAGCCCATCATATTAGAGCTGAAGTTGCAAGACAGACTTTCTATCAACCATAGCTGCCCAGAAAGAAACAGGCACCCTGCCTCACAGGTGGTAAGATTTGCCCAGCCTTGACAATTGTATTGCAAAGTGGGAATCGAAACTTAGATCACCTCACATTTACTTCTGATCATGAGATTTTTATTACTCCCTTGGTATTATTCCCTTGCCTAATATTCAAGACCCCATTTCTAGACAAAGGAGGAGTTGCTCTGAAAGGCCATGTCAATTAGAGTTCTCCCAGATAGTACCAGACAGAACCAGAGGACAAGACAAGAAGCCAGATTCCACATCCCAGCTGCTGTGGTTTCTCTAATCCACACTGACACAAAACCGCAAACATACTGGGCCAAAAGCACGTGTTGAGAAATGAATGTGGATCCATTAGAATCTGAACCAAAGGTCCTTCCTGCAGATTCCCACATGGGGACACATCACAGTCCGCACAGTTCAGGGCATCCGGCCTGGCCTCGCGGGAGGAGACCCCCGTCTGGCCTGCACGCCACTCCAGCACTCCAGTCCTTGCTGACAGCACTGGGCCAGCCGTGGAATCCTGTCTGCTGGGAGCTTTCTGCCCTCAGGTCCTTTTCAGAAATCTGACAGGTCCAATAAAGGCCCAGCACTGATGGAGTTGAGCCAGCTCTGAGCTCTCCCGGCAGCCCCTCGCTGCCTCCACTGACACAATGGGGCCGGCTGTAATCACATTACACCCTCGTCTTTCATAATCACCCTCTTTCGCCAAGTGGCAGAGCATCCCCATGGCAGGGAGGGAACTATTTTTAAACTAATTCTAACTTTAAAAAAGCATTAAAAAAAGGGGGGAGGGTGTCATTTTCTACAGACACAGTTCTAGTTTATAAATTACCCCTAGGGACAGAGGGAACTAAGGTTAGAAACTAGAAAATCCGTAGAGAGGCCTGGGCCTCTTGCCCCCGGGAAGTCACCTGCTCCACAACCAACGTCCTCCCCCCTCCCTGATCCCTCTGCCCCATGTTAGCCTTTTCCATCCCCCTTCTGACTCTAGAAAAAAAAACAAAAGGAAAGGAAAAGAAAAAGCCCAAAGGCACAGCTTAGTGGGTGTGGTCTGGCTGCTCCGCCTCCCCTCCCTGCCACACCCAACCTTCCTGAGCTCATTCCCCTCCTGTGTGTCCCATGTGAGCTCCCAGAGTACTTGTCTATAACCTTGGAAAAGTTCTTCAGTATGAAGAAATAAAGCCAGAGGGGGTCAAGGATAAAGGATTAAAGCCAGTTAAGAACAACTTTGGGGGAGGACATGAACTTCAGCCAAGCTGGGGTGACCCAAGACTCTCCCCACAGGCCTCCCTGGAGAGAAAGGAGCACATCAACACAGCACTAAATTAGCCCAGAGGACGACACTGTTATCCACCTCTTACAAATTACCCAGAGACACTTCTGCTGCTGGCCATGATAATTATATTGATAAGGAAGCTGGAGTGGAGGAAATAAATCAATGGAACCACACGCATCTCTTGAGTATCAATCTATCGAATCACTGCAACTCTCTTGCTCTCCCATTTGTAGGGTCATTAGCCATCTGTCTTGCTCACAACGGTTAGTGTATCACTGAACCCTGGGTGTATTATCTAGCCCTCAGGTTTATATTTTCTCACTCTACCTGTGGAACTCTTGTCTGTTTCCCTTACTCGCTTCCATTTTTCATTCTTCACCTTCTCTTCTTTCCCTTCTTTCTCTGATATTCTCTCCTTTTCCCCCTGTCTTGCTCTTCTTAGGTTACTATCATAAAATATCATAGACTTTTAAACAACAGAAATTTATTTCTCACCATTGTAGAGCCTGGGAAGCCCCAGATCAAGGTGCCAGCAAATTCTGCATCTGATTCTTAGATGGCACTTTCTAGCTATGGTGAAAAGGTCAAGGAATCCCTCTAGGACCTCTGGGATAAGGGTACTAATCCCATTTATGAAGGCTTTACCATCATGACCCAATCACCTAACGTTATCATCTCACCTAACGGTTAGAATTTCGCATATGAATTTGGGGGGGAACACAAACATTCAGACCATGGTCTCCTCCATCTTCCACCAGTTTATCTCTCTAAAGGGCCCATTTTGGTTCTATCCTGGATTCTTACTAGTTCTAGTCTGATGACTCATCTGAGATATGGAAAGCCATCGAGGGACAGAGAGGAACCTCTGCTAGTGCCCCTGAGCCTCCTAAGTTGCCTTTGGAGACAAAAATTTTGCATCTGGCTTAACCACGCACTCACCCAATACTCATGGGTCTCAGAACAGTCGGGCCCCACTAAAGGAGACAAACATATCTAATGCAGCTCTCCTGAACACCCCGTGACACTGAACTGTACCTTCCTCATGGGAAGCTGCAAAAATCTGCCCATCAGCATCACTGAAAAATGCCTAGGGAAGAACCCACCTATGGAACAGTCAGTATTTTTTGCAATACAGAGGAGTAGCAGGTGGAGACAGAGATTGAAGTCAGAAACAAGCTTTGAGGGACACAAAAACAAAAGCCACTTTGAAATAATTATGAAGTGACATGAGCTTAGCAATAGTGGGAGCATTATTAAGTAGGCATTTAATAAACGTTAGTTTCACTTCCTTTCTCCCTTTAGCTGGCCCCAGAGGAAGTGAGAAAAATGTAGCCCTTCATGCCATTCATCCCACCCTGAGTCTCCACCTTCCACCAGACAAGCAACCCAGAGAGAAGCAGAGAGTCAGTGATGATGTGGCAAAAAAAGGCTTGAGCTGGGTGGGGACACATCGGGCGAGCTCAGAGAAGTAAATGAAACCCCAGGGAGCCCATGAATGACCCTGGTTTTCTGTAACCGCTGGTTTGGGGAAGAATTGTCCCAAAAGATGTCAAGTTAAAAAAAAAATGTCTCCCAACTCCTCAAGGACCAAAGCTTTCTGATTTAGAATTGTTGTTGATTCTTGGAACACAGTGGAGGCTGGGTGCTTTTAAATAAAGAACAATCAGATAAGCCTCCTCTTAAGGGGGAGAAACAGAAGCAATTTCTGGGGAGATGGTCTGGATTGTGGAGAAAATATTAAGCTAAAAGTCATCGCTGTCAGGAAGTCCTAAATCTGAACGGAAAAGAGGAGAGTGTTGATTTAGAAGAGCTCAAAGTCTTTTCATGAGTATGGCATCCAGCTCTTAGTTAAAGGTGGCTGGAAAACAGCTGTTAAAAGTACAGACCATGGTCAGGAAGATTGGGGTTCCATCTTGGCTCCTTTGCTCATTAACTGTGCCTTCTTGGTCAGGTTCCTTGGCCTTTCCTGAAGTTCATTTTCTTCATCTTAAATAAAGGAAGTAAATAAAAGACCTACCATCACAGCAAAATCCCCTCTAAGCCCTCCAGGCTGTCTATAGCAGATCTGATTGATTGGTGCTCCATTCTGACTAGTGTTAGCCCAAGCCAGACCAGACTAGTTGCTAAATATCTTGACCCTTATATTAATAGCATTCCTCACTAGCTTACAATGTTGCGATGAGGAATAAACAAAATAATGCATAGAAAGTGCTTAGCTTGACCCAGTTATTATTGGCATTTGTTATGGGTTGATTTGCATCCCCCCTCCAAAAGAAGGTATGTTGAAGTCCTAACCCCCAATATCTCAGAATGTGACCTTACTTGGAAACAGGGTCATTGTAAAGTGGGTAGTTAAGATGACATCATCCAGGAGTGGGATGGGCCTCTCATCTACTATATCTGCTGTGCATATAGAAAAACAACCACGTGAGGACACAACAAGGACAAAATATGCAGACATAGGCAAAGATTGAACCAATATGTTTATAGGGCAAGGAATGTCTGAGCATTTCTCGCAATTACCAGAAGATAGGAGAGCATCATGGAATAGATTCTCCTTCACAGCGCTCAGAAAGATACAACCCTGCAGACACCTTGATTCTGGACTTCTAGGCCCTAGAATTGTCAAAGAATTCTACCCACAAATACGGGTATAGTATTTTAGTGGGTTGGCTCCTTGAAGCCCACTAAGACCATGAATTTATAAAGTATCGGGAAAGAGAAGACCGGAATGTTCATTTTAGTCCTGGAAGCTGAAGTGGAGGAAATAAATCAATGAACCACAGGGATCTCACGAGTATCAATCTATCAAATCACTACAACTCTCTCATCTGATTCCCAAAATCCCCCTTTCAGTATTCTTATTAAGAAATGTTTCAGCTGGTGCCTGAATACCTCCAATGACTAGACCTCCAGAACCTCTGTACCTGTCATGACAATCCAGTAGCTCTCACTATTAAAACAGTTATTCCGTACATCGAGCCAAATCTAGATTGCTCCATTTGGTGGAAACCACCTCCTTGGGAACGTTTAACATAGAAAGAACCAATCCTTCAGCACATGACAGCCTTCAGACACCAGCATTCCTTGCACATATCAGAGTTTGAGCAAATGCAATTTTTTTTTTTTGAGTGGAATGAACTTTTGCCTTGTTTACCTAAAGAGTAATCTGTTAAAAACCAAGTTCTGTATTACCACTTAATAGGGTAGGTTATGCGGTGGGAAAAAGCAATCCCAAAATGTGTACTTCAGAAACCAGAGGATTACTTCCCATGGTATATGTCTGTCATGAGTCATCAGGGACCCAGCCTGACAGTGCAGCCACCATCTCAAACACCACCAGTCACCCTGGGAAGGAGAGAGCCCAGGCTCTCCTGTCAACAATCAAACACACCCACCTGGAAATGACACACACTGTTTCCGCTCACAATTCACTGGCTGGAACTGGTGACAAGGCCTCACCTAACCAAGAGGGGGCCCAGAAAGTGTAATCCTATCACGTCCCTGGAGAGGCAGGCCAGAAGTACCTGGCAAACAGCATTGCTGGTCAGCACGCTTGCCTGCAGAGTCGCTTGTATCACCTCCAGCCTGTTCAAGGCGTTTTGTGTACTTGCTAGGTTATCATCACCTCGCATTGTCATCACATTTACTTGTGTTTTTATCTCCTCCAGGAGAAGGAAGTTTCTTGAGGACAGGCTGGGTCATGACAAATGTTCGGTACATGGATGCATTTGAGCACGGTGCCCACATAGCCACAGTAAAGGCCAGTGAACTTTCAGTCATTTATAAGGCCGTGCGCGATCTGGCCCCCACTTCCTCTCTGACCCCATCTCCTCCTCTCTGCCTGTGGCTCCCTCATTCTCTGGTCCCCAGCCACACTGTCTTGCCAGCTCACCAGTCCTGCACTCACAGCTCCCTGGGCTGTGCCGAGCTTCCTCCCCATCTGCTTGCCTTACTGCCACCCACTTCTGAGTCTCCACTCAGTGTCCCCTGGTCAGAAAGCCTGTCATCACATGCCTATAAAGTGTCAACAAGCCCCTGCCCTGTTGACTTCCCTGCTTCCTTCTTTTCTTTTTCTCTGGTTATAGTTGCAGCTTCTTAACACAAACACACACTAATGTATGCTGCATTATCACATATAGATAATTATTTTATTTCCAGTATTCATTAATTTTCTGCCCTCCCACCTTTCTATACATATACACTGGAATGGAATTTCTATGAATAAGAGGACCAGCAGGCGGTGCCTGTGGCTGGAGTAGGGCACTAGCCCCATAGGCTGGAGGTGGTGGGTTCAAACCCAAGCCCAGCCAAAAACTGCAAAAAAAAAAAAAATAATAGTAATAAAAAATAAAAGGACCAGCATACAGAAGGTACTTAATATTTGTCAAATGAACGAATAGTAAATGAAAAATCTATTCCCTCAGTTTTCACATCTTTGGACTCAAATGCTAAGCTCCTTTATCTCATAGGACAAGAATTTTGAGTCCTTTCAACCTCCCAGCCACCTAGAGGAGATCAATGCTCAGATTTTAATTAATAAATCCAAAGTTGAAATAAGATTTGGGGAGTCACAAAAAAAATCACCCTGTGGACTGACTACATTTGGTTATTGACTAACATCTAGAGTGTTTTCCACACATAATACAGCCCTCTTCCCCCTTTCTGTATAGGTTCTCAGTTACTGCTTTGGATCTAAGTGTGGTACTTAACATTTCCCCCCCTTTTTTTTTAATCACTTGTCTTCCTTTTCATCTATAATGATGTTTATTTTTTCACTTCTTTATTGAGTATCTACTATGTGCAAAAAAGCTGTGTTAAGTCCTAGAAGAGGTTCTATGGTAATTTTACAATTTCCCCAGAAGAAAAAAGTTATTCAGCAGTAGCAACATAGATCAGATAAATAAACTCAAGTTCAGTAGAGAGATAGCTAAGGGCGCTCTGGATGTCAATGTCGAATAGCAGAGCCGTTCCTGGGAGACATTCAGTGGTAGAAGGGCCTTAAGTGAACTTAAAGTATAGTTCCCAGAGCAGCTGAAAATGCAAAGGCAAGTAGAGCTTTGGATGAGAGGGGGCCTGGGAAGAAGTCAGGAAGGCAGTTTAATTCAGACACATCATCCCACTCATCTCCAAGGTTGATTTATCTCATCGGGAAGTGATCAACAGAGCCCATCTCCCACATCACTCCAAGGACCTCACCCATCTGGGTATGCTTAGGATCGGGCTTTCTTGTTGTCCACTGAGGGATAAGATATTTCATATGTTCCAATGATTTCAGGGCAGTCCTTGAACAAGAGAAGAACCACAACATTTATTCTACTTGGCTTCAAACTATATTTATTTATTTTAGTTAATGCCAAGTACTAGGTAAGAATAGTTCAGAATAACTCCATCATCACTCCAACCCCATCATTATGGTACCATTATTAATTCCATTTTATACATGGGGAAACTGAGGCACAAAGTGGTCAAATGATCTTCCCATGGCTAGAAAGGAAAGGAACTGAGATTTGAACCTAGGCAGTCTAGCTTCAGAGTCTGTAGTCTCAGTAGCTCTGCTCTGCCCTGCTTCCCCCCTACACAGAAAATAGGGACAAATTATAGTCCAATATATGATACAAAGATTGAATAATAAGACATGATTTTATACTAGTCACTAATACAGCTTAGTCCTGATAAAATCAACCCAGAGCATTGTCCAGAACTGAAATTGAAAAGACCAGTATCTTACATAAAGATAGTGGGGAGAAATCTAATAAATTGGAGAATGATTTGGCCTTTTCCCCCTGAGCAGTTATGTATGAATTTATCTTCCCATCCTTCCATGTATCTGCTCATGCATTCACAGGGCTAGGTACCGGTCACTCTTACCATCCTGGACAGATGACCACACACTGCAGACGAAACATGGATTGACTGACATGGAGGCAAAGGAACCCGTGATCTAGTGTGAGAAGCACGAGGAGGGGCCTGGAAGAGTGGGGCATGAATTCAGCCTGTGCTTGGGGGAATAGCTAAGGGGCCAGGAAGGAAAAGATGAGAGAAGAATGCTCTTGGAGGAAGGAATATTGAATCTGGCCCTAGCAAAAGTCTCTAATCCCAATTATTTACGAAAAGATCGTAGCATACACACAATTTCCATAAGAGACCAGAGAAAACGGAATGGCCTTGGTACATGTATACCATGGAATATTATGCAGCCTTAAAGAAAGATGGTGACTTTTCCTCCTTCATTTTTACATGGATGGAGCTGGAACATGTTCTCCTTAGCAAAGTATCTCTAGAATGAAAGAAAAAAGTATCCAATGTATACACCCCTAATATGAGACCAATTCTTTATCGTTCAAGTGAAGGCTACAACCCATTTATTGCACAGGAAGATGGGAAAAGGGGACAGGGAGGAAAGGGGAGGGAGAGGGTGGGGGGAGATAGGACAAAGGGTGAGATCACATGTGTGGTACATATTTGAAGGGTCAGGAGAAAACTTCTAAATACGGATCAAAAATGTTTTCACATAGTAAATGAGAAAATCTCATGAATGTTATG
>CAUYON010162066.1:0-13483 GCA_963573935.1 Arctocebus calabarensis | reverse complement strand
CCATCATTATCTTTTTTGAATTTAGTTGCTTTAAATCCACATGTATCTGAGAATAAGATTGCAATTCCTCTTTTTTTCTGAGTTCCATTTGCCTGAAAAATTGACTTCCAACCCATAAAACTTAGTTTTAATTTTTTTTTTTTTTTGTGGTTAATTTCCTGCATAAAACATATTTATAGGTTATGGCTTTTTTTTTTTTTTTTTTTTTTTGGAGACAGAGCTGCAAGCTGTCACCCTGGATAGAGTGCTATGGCATCACAGTTCACAGCAACTTCCAATTCCTGGGCTCAAGTGAGTCTCTTGCCTCCACCTCTGTAGCTGGGACTACAGGCACCTGCCACAACGCCTGGCCAGTTTTTGGTTGCAGCCATCATTTTTGTGTGGCAGGCCCGGGCTGGATTCGATCCTTTCAGCTCAGGTGTATGTAGCTGGCACCTTAGCCCATTGAGCCACAGGCGCCAACCCATGGGGCTTTTTTTTTTTTTTTAAATCAGCCAATCTATGCCTCTTCAGTGGGGAATTCAACCCATTGACACTAATTGAGATAATTGATAAATGTGATAGCATTCTATTCATCTTAATTTGTGAATGTCCGTTGGTTAGTTTTGTCTTTTGCATCATTGGGGAAACTAGGTTCTGTCCTATAATTTTCTGGGTGTTTACTTTGCTGAAGGTCCATTGTGATAGTCAGTATACAGGACAGGTTGAAATGTTTCCTGTAAAACTGGTCTTTTTGTGACAAATTTCCTCAAGGTTTCTCAGAAGCAATGTTTCGAGAGATATAGGCCAATGATACTATAGAAAAATCAACAGAGGAGATCTTAAAAGCATTCAGATAATAAAGAAACATTACTCTCAAAGAATTAACAAGGTGCATTGCAATCATAGATTATTCTTAGCACTTATGGACAAGCAGATAACTAAATTTACAAATTAGAAAATATTTTGAACTGAATGATAATTAAAATTGTTATATTAAAATTGGGATAAAGCTAAAGCAAAACTTAGATGTATATATTAGAAATGAAAAGTTTAATATAGAAATCTTTATGACTTTGGAATATGTAAAGATTTCTTAAAATAATAAAGGGACTAACTTCTTAAGTAAAATATTTTTTACATTATATTTGAAAACATTATAAAAAGAGATCGTTAATGAGTAAGACAGATATTTGTAATATCTGTACTCTTCAATAAGTTCACTTCCAGATATTTTATAAAAATCTATAAAATTAATATACAAAAAGATAGACAACTCACCCAATTTTAAAAAAAAATGGAAAAGGACTTTGTTCCCTCACATAGAAATGGTATCCAATTGAGAGATTTAATTACAAAAATGAGAATTATAATCACAATTCCATATCACTGCAAACCAACTAGAATGGCTAATTTTTTGTCAACTGACAAAACTAAGTGTTATGGAGAACATAGGGTGAGTGGAAGAATCAGAGACAGCTGGTGAGATGTGAGTACACACAACCACTTTTGAAAATTGTCAAGTATAAAACAATTCATCAGAACATAAAATTCAACTCCTTGTTTTTAATCTGAGATGACACACAGGATACAACAGTTAAATCAAACTTCAAGTATCAGAGATCCTACACAGCACCCAATTATAAGCATAAGAATATGGGGAAAGAGGCAAAGGAGGGGAGGGGGAAGGATGGATGGAGGGAGGGTAAGTGGTGGGACCTCACCTATGATGCATCTTAGAAGGGTACAGGTGATTGGGTTATAGCCTTCATATGAAAGCTATAAATTAACTTCATAGTAGTGCTGAGTACAGGAAAGGAGGGGGGAGGATGGGTGGAGGGAGGGTGAATGGCAGGGCCACACTTATTGTGTATCTTAGATGGGTTCAGACAAAACTTACTAAATGCAGAATACAAATGTCTTCATACAATAACTAAGAAAATGACATGATGGCTATGTCAAATAGTTTGATGAAAATGCTTCAGGTTGTATATGAAACCAGCACATTGTACCCCTTGATTGCACTAATGTACTCAGCTATGTTCAACAATAAAAAAAGAAGAAGAAGAAGAAGAAGAAGGGTACAGGTGAAACTTACTGAATCCAGAATATAAAGGTCTTAACACAATAACTAAGAAAATGCCATGAAGGCTATGTTAACCAGTTTGATGAAATTATTTCAGATTGCATAAGAAACCAGCACATTGTACCCCATGATTGCATTAAAGCTATGCAGCTATGATTTAATAAAAACAATTACTATAAAAAATAAAAATATCTACTGATCATGACTGAAATGTTACAGGTACTTGCAAGACAAAAGCATATATCAGCTTCCAAATATTTTAAACAGAATGAGTCACTTGTTAACACTTAACTTGAAGGGGTCAAGAAATGTGCCCAGAAGGATTATATAACCAGATATGGATGAATATTGAAACATTCACAGAACGTACAAATAGCAACATATCTAATCATTGGCAAAATCTGAATAAACTGTGTTGGACTAATCTGTGATAGTTTTTAAAGAGAAAGAGTCATCATCAGGAAAAGGGATCAATTTAAAATATCTGGACTTTTAAAGGTCATCACAATAACTATTACCAAACTATTTTAAATGTCTTACATAAACTCAGAATTACAGAATACTTGTGGGAAAAATAAGATTATTGGACTTTGGCAGAGCCATTTAATATAGTCTGTTCCTTATATTTGGGATTGCATATGTGAATAATGATGTATCACAATTTTTTAAATCCATAAAATCTCTAAAGTTTGAAATTTTAAAGTTTCTGAATAATGTTAGACATTGTTCATAAGTGAAGCTTCATACTGAGGAAATACATTACAAATATTACAAAATACCACATTTTTGTACAAATAGGCAGAAAAATGGCAACTAAAATATACACTAAAGATGTTCAAAGAAAATATAATAAAACAGCAAAATTCTAATTATATGTAATGATGTATAACTCAGAAAGAAAAGAGGAAATTATAGGAGATTTTATTACTACTACTGTTCAATTTTGTATGCCCCCCACACACACACCCGTAGGCTATCAGTCTTGGGCTGGGAGAACTAAAATGGTTGCCAGATTCTTATATATTTTGACAAAAGTAGCAGAAGTAAAACAAAATACATTGTCCCAAGTCAATATTTAACAATGAGCTTCTAGAATATTTTCCATACAATCATATACTATAGTATGTTAACATAATAGTACCCTTTTAATTTGAAAAGGGGAAATAGGATCAAAATCTATATAAACATTAACATAAATAGATAAATTAAGGATGCCTTCATTTTTCTGACCCTGAAATAGAAGAAAAAGAAGTAAAGTCCTCCAATTGGACAAAGGTCTCTTAAAATAAAGACGAGGAAGCTTTTCTTCATAGTGAATAATAAAGTTAAAGAACTCTTTCTCTCAAAAACTGGCAGAGGCAGAAAATTAAACTGAATTTAAAATCATTGTTATCGAACTGATAAATGATAGAACTACTGAAAAAAATGAGGCATGAATCGATTTTTATGTTAAAGTGAGGAAAATTAATCCATACTCCAGAATGGCAGGTAACTTGCAGTTAATGTCCACATAAAAATAATTGCATGAGTAACAGTTGTGGATTTTCTTCACATTTTACACATATTAGTAGCAATCACCTTAGTAGGGTCAGAATCAGTAACTATCTAGATAAATGCCTCACCTTTTCCTAATATCATGGAATATTCATCCAAATCATTATTAGGGCACCCAAACTGAAAGGGGAAAGATTATTTACTTATCTAAAATTTCCAGTCTGTAGAATCCTAAGGCCACTTGTGCTATCTTTAACTCTGGTTATGTGTTTGAGCAGATTGTTAATTAACTTGCAATTAATTTCATCATTTTAAATTGGTATATCTTTCATATTTCTGTCAAAACCAGAAACAAAGACTTTAAATAATTAATAGTGATCATTTAGCATTGCTTTTAAAATTTCAAGTGATTGATTAAAATCAAAGGAATTTGAAAGATTATTTTTAATGAAAATAAATGAAGTGCCTATGACTGTCCAGTGATGGTGTGCTTTATCAGAAAGCCATTTGCTCACAGGGTACAATTTATAAAGCAATGTTTGATCAACAGTCATACATCCCTATATATACCACTTGCTGCTAAAAGGGTTGGTGATTTCCAAAATCAAAAATAAGATCCAACCAGTTAGGATATTGAAAGAGTAGTTTACAATGTGTGAAAATAGCAAGAATTACTCTTGCAGAGAAAAAGGAAACTTTCAGAGTTTCAAATCTAAAGAAGGTAATACTTGGATATGTGCCATCTTTTTTTTTTTTTAAAGTATAATTGATTTAGAAGTAAAATCAATAGCATAACACCAAACTAGCTGCAAACAGTATTGCTGAGTAGGCCTCTGTTGTTAGACCTTCTTATTAAACAGACAAGAAACAGCTGAACTTAGCACATAATATACTTGCATGTAAATTGTATTTCTAAATTTCTTAAAATGAGGTTATGTTAGTAGATTAAGAATCGCCCTCTTTAAAATTTACATCAATTTGCATATAGTAACCTTTAAAGACTGGTAATTAAATGTGAAATTTGGTCCTTCCTGCAGAGGAGTAATTAAACCCACACCCTGGTCTTTTGAGGACTCACTTAAATCATTTTTGTCATATTAAGCCAACGACATTTCTAGGGACGAAAAATACCCTACTGGCACCTTGCCCCATCCAGTTGTAGATTAGAGGTTAAGATAATTTCAAATTCTATATAAATTATTCCTTTGAATCATTTTTTTCCTAAAATAAATGGTATGATCACATAGAACAGCAAAAGAACTAGAAGAAAACCAAAACAAAACAAAGAAAACAGGAAAAATAGTCATATTGTTTTCCTTCTGGTCTTCAGTCATGGTTTATACCATTTATATCAAAATTATATATTGTAGAGAAGAAATGTACCTGACATTGTAAACAATGAAGGTAAACAAATAAGATATGGTGAATTTAATCTGGGTTAAAATTGAATTACAGTAAAAAGATACAAAGTAGGTTGGTCAAAAATCAAATATTTTAATAATAAAATAGTGATGTTGACTAGTGAAACACATTCTCTAGGCCAGTGGTTCTCATCTTCCTAATGCCGCAGCCCTTTAATACAGGTCTTGTGGGTGGAGACCCACAGGTTGAGAACTGATGCTCTATGTGCTGTAAATTGGAGTACAAATTAGTACATCTATTCCAAAACCATTTGGAACTTAAAGGCAAGTGCTTTTTAAAAGAAGCTCCCAAAGAGAAGATAATTGTAGAAGAGGTATTAATAAAAGACAAAATTGGAAGTAGTGAATGCGTGACCTCAGATAAACTAATGAACAATAGTTACATAAATAATTCCATACAACTATCTAAAACTCTAGGAAGAATATTTAATAACATAACAAAATGCTCCAATAAAACTCAAATGTAAAAAGGAGAAAAATGAAACCATATAAACTGTAGAATCCAATTTAGTAAAAATGAAAAAAAGAGCAAAGAAATAACATTTATCACATGTATACACACGCACAAGCTACACCTGAAAGAACAGATGACAAAGGTAGATAAACACGATGAAGATTGATAGGCCAGCAGATAGATAAAAAGGAGTTACACCAAAAAAGTGACTATTTCCTGGTAAAACTGAGTAAATTCTATCTTCTTCTTTTTATCCTGTATGATAAACATGTATTACTTTTGTTATTTAAAAAAGAACATGTTATAAACTTGTGGAAAATACCTTTTGCGACCTAATCTATGACATTTCTATTGTTTAAAGGAGGAACAGCTCAAATTTTAGACCTTCATAAATATTTAATTAGGGGAGAATTTCGTCCATTCTCCATTTTGTCCTCTCTTTCCCAAATGTTCCTTCCTTTAAAACAAGATATATACAGAAATCAGCAGAGTACTGTGTAACCATGAAATAATGACATTGTAATTGCATGCCCTGATTCAAAAATAAAGTGTCAGTTAATAAATCTTTCCTAGAAACGACACCATCTTCACAGAAGGGCACTCCCCGAGGTTGCTGGTTAAATAAACTTCCAGTGAGACACATTGGTTTTTTAATTCTATTGATTCCATAGTAATAACTGCAATGCATAATTACCACTTGCATTTACCTCAGCACAAGAAGTTTGTTAGTTTTTATCAGTACATTATATTTCCAACTTTGCTTTGAAATTTTCTGGCTGTATTAAGAAAAGCAAAATGAGTTAATAAACAAAAACCTGGCACCTGAGACTCTAGGTCACCTACAAATATAATGAGAAATGAAAAGTGTTTTCATAAAAACAAATACAATTCTAGCAGATCAGAAATTCAAATTAGAATACGTGCTGCTGACAAAAAGCTATTGATTTTAAATATTTTTATTTTTATGTTAGAATAATATCTAAAACTTAGATAAACTCACCTTCCTTTTTTCCCACATGATTGATTATCTGAAATGAAGTTTCAGAAATCAAGTTTCTAGTGGAAGCAAACTCTGAATGGTAAACTCTGAATGATACTGTTTTATGACTTGCAAAAAGTTTTGCTAATATTCTAAATCCCAGCAACAAAATTCTGCTTCCAGATATATGAAGACTCAATGGTGTAAAAATTTTATTCTCAGATAACATGATGGTAGACTTTTCAAACACATCGGCATAACTGAATATAATGGCAAGGTGACAAATAGTAATATTGTTGTCTGCCCATTCTAGATAAAATCACAAATTAGCTTGGATATTCCTACCAGCATTTCTTTCCTTTTATCATATTAATATTAAGAGAAACATAATGTATTTTAAGTGCCATCTGTACAATATTAGGATATATAGAAAAGCTATCATTTATAAAGGCATTTGGCCTAATTTTATTTTTCACATTCTATATAAATTTAGCAGCATTTCAGAGATAATTTGAGATCTTAAGTGAACCACTGAACAAAGCTGCTTTAGACAAATCTGTATCAATAAAATCTGTATCAATATGTTACTTAGATCCATATAATTCCCATTAGATTCTATCCTTTGTATTAATTACTATAGAGCAGGACAACTAGACCTAAACATGTAATAGATTAACACAAGAAAGAGTTATTTCTTCCTCCTGTAGTTCAGGGAACTTAGAAGTTTATAAATACTGAGAATGTCTACTTCCCCAAATCATTTGCCCATCAACAATGAGGGAAACTTCTCAAACTTCAATATGTAGTTTCCACGATTGCCCTGGGGATCATAGCTCAAATCCTACAGAAGGGGAAATGAGCACTGAGGCATGTATTTGGGAGACGTAGTTCATAAAAGAGAACATAGTCATACACAAACATACTCTACCTGAAAATGAAACTGGAAACTTCAGTCCAGGATGGGGGTGAGGTCTCGGGGAATGAAAACAAACATGTTTCTTAATGCACTGCAAGCAGCCATCACCCAAGTTGGCTTTATCTCACTAATGTAAACAAGTAATAACACACTCCTACCCAAGTGAGACAACTCAATTACCCTGAAGTTACAAAATTCAGCTCAAAGTCTATTAGGTTTACATTTTGTTCCTCATGTTCTAATGACCCCGGTCATGTCCAGCATCAAGGCAAGGGCAATATGACTACATGAAAACTTCTACTCAGGAAGGAGAAAAATGAGAAAGGCAGAGGCCCTGGACAAAATTCTGGAAGGTAGTGATCACGAAAGTCCCTTTCCAGGGACACAGAGGAAGTTGTGTTGTTTTTTTGTTTGTTTGTTTTGAATTATATCTAGCGTCTGCTGTTGGGGGGGATATTCTCTTCTTTGTTGTGTCTTGCAGCCCTGGGCTCTATCCTTTGGGAAGCCCCTCCTTTTTGGTTGTCTTCCATGGCCACATCTGAAGTGGGTAGAGCAGAGGACGCCCTGTGTAGACGTCATAGTTTGGACAGCGGTTCTCTGCTGGCAAACTCCTGGAATCCTGTTGTAGAAACAGCAGGGGATCTGGCACAGGTCCAGTCACTTGCTGCACACAGATCCAATTACTGAGACAAGGAGGGTTGCCATGGAAAAAAGGAATTTTTAATATGAAAGACTTCTTGAGAGAACAAGAAAAGATGCTTAAATCACTCTCCCCTGCTACAGAAAAAAATGGGCTTTTCAGAGAGGGCCACCATGGCTGGGGGGGGGGGGCTGGTTGGTGTGACTAACATGAAAGAGGCTCCATTCCTTGGGGGCAGATTGTGAGGGGAGGTGAATCTGGGCACAGGAAGTCTACCCGAGGTCTTCAGAATTCAGAATCTCAGCTCCCTGGTTGCAGAGACAACTCAAAAGATCAAGTAGTTAGAAAAAACGTACGTAGGTGTCATTGAAAGTTTTTTATAAAGTTTGTTACAATCCAAACTTTTCTGGTCTCATTCATATTGTCTCTCTCTCCTCTCCCCCTACACTACACATACACACAACACCACTCCCTTGAAGGAATATGAAACAATAGGCCTGGATGAAAAGAGAAAACTTCTTGAGCTGTTTTTCTTTCTTTTTTTTTTTTCCCCAAATTGAAGCCCTTGGATCATTCTATCTTAACATGCCTTTGGTTCTCATAGCCATTTCTTAGTCTGATCTTCAAACTTTTCTGGTTTCAGAGAAGTTGGGCTTTCCAGATCCATGATGCTTTAATCTCTGGTTTTCTTTCCTTCTCTCAATTTCTACTTAAAACCTACTAATTCTTGTCTGAGTGACTCTTCCTTATAATTTCTGGCTCAGTGCAGCAAATAACAGTCCAACATTTATTAACAGTTTGGTTTTCTTAAAATCTCTTCCCCCAGAGCTACAGGTTCACTGGTCACTTCCTCTACCTTCCAAGTAATTACAGGTGTAAGTTTGAGTTTCCAAAGCATTTTGCCTCCACACAGCCCAAACCTACATCTTGGCAACTAACCTTATATATTTTTTACCATCTGTTATTAGATTTCCATTTGTTGTTACTGTTGTTAAAATAAAAATTTGTGTTATAGCACGTAGTATTTTTTTAAGTAGCATTCTGTTTCAATATTATAATGTCTTTATTAGTCATTTTCACCTATAGATAATAGAGTTAAATATTACATGATTCAAGACAATCGCATTTTCACATAACTGACTGTGAACTTTTGGGTCAATGATTATGCAGGGGTGGGGGAATCTGGGAGTTCCTAATTAAGGACAGAAGGAAGGGAAATTTGTGTAAAGGAGTGCTGACAGGTGAAGTTTATAGAATGGCCCTGGAAATGTACATACTGCCTTCTCTATCTGCTGAATACTTGGTTATATGGTTGTAGCAATTTCCAGGGGAAATTGAGAATATAGTCTTAGCTACATGCCTGGAAAACAAAAAAGCATCTATAATCAGGTATCTGCGTTACTTATGAATTTCTCAAAAATACTAGCATAATAAGTAACTGAACATAATCTGAAAATATAAAAGTAGGTAAGGAGAAAGAAAAGTAAAATAAGCCCTAAGAATAAAACAACAATAACCTCTGATTTTTATAGTCAATTCATAATTTCCATGTTATAAATGTAAAGAAATTTCTTCAGTTACCTGAATAAATATACATTCCCCAAATCACTGTCTCTTTCCTGACACATTTGTTGATGATTATGGTGAAGGATTTAAAATTAGACTAGAAGCTTTTATATTTTAGTTCCTAGGATAATATTCATTTGATGAACTAAAACACATAAAATGGAATAAACTTTTGAGTTTCAATAAAACTCTAGTCTAATTATAGCAAAGTCAGAGAGTATCAGAGCATACCTTTTAAAAAGGAAAGTAATATTTGCCCTGTGACTAGCGTAATTATAATATATAATAATATTCTTATATATTTTTATAATATTAAAAATAATATTTTATTATTATATTATTTATATATAGTAATATTATTATTATATATTATAATTATGCTAGTCACAGGGCAAATATTACTTTCTTTTTAAAGAAAACTCATAGTTTTTAACAGTTGGAGGGAAGATTTTTCTATGTATATATAATACATTTCTATGAAGGTTGCCCTGTTTGCTTTCCTGATATAGTTCAGGATTTTGTCATGGCAAGGGAGGAGAACACTGGACTAAGATGCCTGATGATGTGTTTTTAATACTGAATTTAAAGTATATGTCATTATTTGTTTCTAGGGGATATATCCACAACAAGAGGATATTGTTGTACCCTGAATTTGGTCAAAGAAAATAAACTCTTTTAGTGTAGCAAAGTCATTCCATCTTTCAATAAGAATTAAAAGTCATAATGATTATTTTAACTAAGTATGATTATGTATCTGAACTGATTTATGATATAAAATAAGGTACCTTCTATTATGCATACTTTACAAAATAATCGAGGCTTGATAAAGTCTCATTACTAATTGAAGATTCAAAAATGTAAAAAATTAACTAATGAAGGTATTTGTAGAAATAGGTTATGGACACCCATCTATACAATCCTTAAATTCAGGAAGAATTGCTAGTAAAATATATTTCTCTAAATTTGAAAAGCTTGTGATTTTCCCACCATTCATTCTGTACTAACATGTTACTGGGGGCTTTACACTCATTGACTCATGTAATACACACCTGAGTGAGGCAGGTGCTGCTTTCACTATGGTAGAAGACAATGAAATATGGCAAGATTAAGAAGATCACTTGTGTCCACACAGATAGCAAGGGGAGAGTAAGGGAAACGCACACCAGGTTTCTGAGTACTGAAATCCTCTTCTGTGCTGCATGCTCAATGCCTACCCATAAGGCAGTTGAGTTGATGAGGAGTGACACAGGGCATGAAAAAGGAAGGGCAAGGTGTTGGTTTGCAACACATCTGTTATGCTGATAATATGCCATTTCCTTTTTCTTGACTGTTGGCTACTGACTAAACACATTACAGTATTCATCTGAAAAATAACTTTATTCATCTGCAAACTTTATGAACATTCACACCCTAAAGTCTATTTTACCTGAAATAATCAAAATTAATCAATTGAATATAGTACCCTCTATGGACACTTGCCATTTTATTCATGTAGTTTAAACTATGAAAGATGCATCATAAACTCATCACCTCATAGAAAATAGTAGGCTGGGCATGGTGGGTGACGCATGTAATCCTAGCACTCTGGGAGGCCGAGGCAGGTGGATTGCTTGAGCTCAGTAGTTCAAGACCACCCTAAGCAAGAGCGAGACCCTGTCTCTACTAAAAATAGTAAAACAACCTGGGCACAGTGTTGCATACCCATAGTCTCAGCTACTCTGAGGCTGAGGCAGGGGGATTGTTTAAGCCCAAGAGTTTGAGGTTGCTGTGAGGTATGATGACACAGCACTCTAGCCAGGGCAACAGAGTAAAACTCTGAGTCAAAAAAAAAAAAAAAAGTATCCCATTTACTTCTTCACTGATTTATATTCAGCTCTGAAAAGTAGTCATGGACGAACATTTTCTCCTCATTGCACAGTTAGGGAAACTGAGACATTCACATACAAACAGATGACACCACTAATTTTTTAAAGAATATTATCCCTAGGCCCAGGATACACAATAAAATTGTAAAACCATTTTGTTCTTATAAAGTGAAAAGAGATAACTAAACAAATTCATTATTATTGTTCCCTTAATGTCAGTTACCAAGATGAGAATGGAATGTGTGACAATGAAGACCTTACTTAGGTTCTCTGCTAGTAACAATCTTTGTAAGTGGAATAATGGTCTCTCATCAATGGATATTACCTGATATTAAACTAAGATTCCCTAATGGATTTATTAGACAAGCTGGGTTGACAAGATTGAGCTCTACTCAAAGCCTCTTCTTCAGTACTGGGGAGAAAAGCCTATTATGTTATATTAAAATATTTGTTTCCTAACCAAGAAGCTCTACTATGTTACATTCTATTCTTTTTGATATTTCTATTACATTAAGTGTTTCCATAGTCAAGTAATATTTATAAAAGAAGGAAAACTTTTATGTGAAGAGAAAACAAATTTCATATACAGTCTTTTGTTCTCAAGATATTTCCTTTAGGAAAGTTCTTCTTCTTAAAATTGAATATGAATAGCAGAGTATAAATTGGTTGATGATAATTTGCTGCTCAACTACTTATCTAATGTAATGACCATGCCAAAGTCTTCATTCAGAAAGTTCAACATACCACTTTTGATCCATTTTTTTAACTATATCATTAATAATTACCAATTGTTTCTAAATGAAGAATGGTTTGTATCTTTCTGTTAACGTATTTTCTTGACCCATACTCCCAGATATAACATTTTCCAGTTCCTTCTGAGCTTTCCAGAGTCACCTCTTTCAAGGTCAAGAAAAAAGATACAATAATGAGAAAATAGAACAAATAGCGGCTAATGGCAGGAGTAGTTCATAAAAAGCTGTAATGGCAATTCCACCCAGACAGCAAAAGAATGCAACATTTTCACTGAACACTACCTGACAGATTCAATAATCAAGGGAAAGCCTTAATTGATGACACTTCATTAGCATAATGAGTCAAAGCTGGGAAAAGAGAGTCCCTTATTAATTAATCAAGCAAAGCACGAACTGTTTCAGTCTCCTACATTCTGCCATTTTCCATTAATCAAGAAAATGTGTATTAAACTCATTTGAAATCTCGGCATGTGGATTCTCGTTCCAAGGAAGAGCAATGAAAAAGTGTTTTCCCAGCTGTACACATCTGTTCTGGACTCACACATGCCTCCGATTCAGACTTGCAAGGCTAAAACCACGTACAGAGGGCACAGACATAGCAGTTCTCCAAAACATGTAAATCACCATCTCATTAGGAAAGCAAACAGCACCCCATCAACCTCAATATGAGAAAAAGCAAAATAAAAAAGAAATTAACTTCCTTTGTCATTCCTTCATTTGTTGTCCAAATCCCTTTTGCGTGGAATGTCATACAAACAACACAGACATGTCCAAACCTTTTATAATAACATGTTCGGCCTCCATATCTGCTTCCAGATTTACTGTTTCAGGTTTTATATATTCCACTGGGTTCATGAAAGAAATGATTTTTGATGGGGGTTTCTGGTACAAAGATGTCATGCACCTGAAGTCCCCAACTAACCACAGACACAGGTGTTTAGAATCATTGCTAATGAGGTTAACAAGCCAAGATCAAAACTGTGGAATCCCTACAGCAGAACAGACTAGAAGAGAGACTAAAACCAGAACTCTTATTATTGTAGGGTCATTTCCCTGTAATGTTCTTTATAATTTTCAGGTGAGAGGTGGAGTCAACACCTTAATGAGCTGAAGAGAGTTAGAATGGTAGTTAAGAAGGAAATCTGTACATACGTATCTAGTTTGACACCCACTGTTATCTATGTAGCTTATTCTTTTTTTTTTTTTATTGAATCATAGCTGTGTACATTAGTTCAACCATGGGGTACAGTGTGGGGGCTTCACATGCAATCTGAGATATTTTATCAACCTGATTGACATACCATTCATGATATTTTCTCGTTTACTATATG